>CABFOV010006216.1:0-36308 GCA_902141375.1 Timema poppense | reverse complement strand
CTAGGTGAGACACTTAGTGTCAATTTAGATTTAGTTTACTTGTATCAAAATTCTGTTTGGTTATCGACGAATTCTAAATTATGTTTTGGGCGGTATTTACTTATGATTTAGCTTAATTTATTATATATTTGAGCTGCGACTTTGTAGAGGTCATGACGGCGCAGTTTGGACTTAGAGATATTACTATTCTAGCAAACGTATCTCATCCGCTTCACGGATCGTTTAGGGACTGTTAACACCGCCACGTTCGATGTGCGGGATGTTTAGTTATATTGAACATTTTGGTTATTTGGGTAAAATTGTGTGGGATGGTCTTGTTACTGTCATTATTGGGGGATTGAATTTCTATAGATCTGAATTTTGTTGGCTAAACCTGGAGGTCGCGAACCCGGGCTCTTAACATGTTAGTATATTTTATAGCTATGTTATTCTATTTTAAATGATCCATCTGTGTAATGGATCTTGGTTCAACTTGTTGGGCTTTAGAATGGGTGTGATGGTAGCCCTCTTTGGGAATTCTTTCTTATTCGTAAGTGATTGGGGAGTCGCCGATGGCGAACAGTCTAGGTCTAGTGTTTATTGTTAGTATGCGGGTTATTGATACTATACTCTATTATTATCATCATACTTCACGGACTTGTATGAAGGTCAATTTAAATGTATGTTAATGCTGTGGGTTCCTTCGGCAGCCATCTTATTATTTGGGGTCGTGCCCCATTATTTGTTTGTGTATTGTTTACTATGGCCTTGTTTTGCCGGCGCCTAACTCTGGGCATGTCCCACTCTTTTCTCTTGGAGTATTGTTATTGTTGGAAATAAATAAACTCTCTTGTGACCAACCTGACTTTTATTTGTGATATAAATAAGGGGGGGGGGAGTTACAATATGTATACCATATAAATTAGTTATACATATTTTGCTCCTTCAAGATATTCATATATTTATAGGCCCCAATGTCAAGGTCGATATCAGCAAGGTAGAAGTTGGAGGAAGTGTATCTGCATTTATGTTGATAGTGGTTTGAACTATTTGGTAAAAGTCCGATCTCAGTATACTTGTACGAAACTCGGACCACTGCCTCGTCGCCAACAAATAAGATAAGACAATACTGATTATTTTATCAGTTTTTAGAGGAGCAGTGATATTCTTATTAATAGATTCGTGCATTAGAAATAAATAAATAAAGGTGACAAAAAATTAAACCCCTCATTAAAATATTAAATTTGTTTTATAAATGTTCTCACTAGGTATATTCTCATATAATTACAGTATTATATAAAACATATGATGTTTGTAAGTATTGAATCAAATACCCAACCTCAGAAAATAAGTTTATGGTTTGTATTAAATAACACATATTTTATTGAATTTTAAACATCTGTTATAATATATTTCACAATGGAGCAAAATGCTTTCAATGAATATAAATATGTGTAATGTACAAAGTTAGCTATATTGCTAAGTTTGTCCATACCTCTATGCTAGACATACAACATTAAAAGCATACACTATAATTAATAAAATCATTACATGAAGAGGTGACAACAAAGTGATTAACACATTTTCAGATATCAAGGAAAGGAGGGTGGGCTATCATTACAAAATATAAATAACTGGTGAGTTTATATTTTTATTGTTACTTATATTTTATATGCTGTGTGTGCCCTCCCATGAAAACAAACCACGACCTGTCATTAATAAATACATACATAAGCTGCATGCAATATAAACATTGTGTACACTTTTAGGCTGTTTATATGTACTAGGGTAAAATAAAGATAGGCCTAAAATAACATTTGAAACTGTGGCTTAAAAAGCAACCGAGGTTATGTAATTCATGCCGTAGGGCCTAAATGATACAAGTATATCGCTGCAAGCTTAGTTCAGTTTGAATAATGTCAGAAGAAGATGTTGGGTGGGAGGGGGGAGGGGGGCTAGAGCACCCTGGTTATGAAGCACCTGAGTATTACATATTTATTAAAAGATAGAAAAATTGAGAATATTAGCTTTCAATAATATAATTTATTGCTTTTTAATGTCTACTTTTTTCCACGTAAAGATATGTGCACGGGAATATAATGGCTGAGTGATACACAATAATCTTCAACTAACACATATACTTTTAAAGTTTTTTCATATAGGTTGTTTTACATCCACCAGTTTCTACAACCTTAATTTATGTTAAGTTCATGATAGTTCGGGCACGGAGTAGGATGCATAGCACTCAATAAATTGTAAAATAGTTATTTTTTGCTTGTGAGAGAAGATTGCATCGAACCCCAATAACTATTAAAAAATATCGATAGCCTTTGGAGGCATCACATTTTTTTAGAGGTAGAATAATTACCTCTACACCATTTTTACATCCAAATAAAATATTTGGCTGCTACTGGGTCAAACAATAGATTTGACTAGTTATCATATAAACTAACTCAAAAATGTGATTTAACACATTATTTAGGTCACCAAACACAATGTAATAAAGTGTATGTGTAAAATAATATGACAAAATTGTAAAAATACAGTCACTGTGACACAATATTATCCTACAGATAGTGTCAAGGGGTATTTTCACAAAATTGTCTATATGCTTTCTGAGCTTCCAGAAAACAAGTACAACTGCATCAACCAAAGCAACCAAATCACTGAAGCATTTTTTAAGTTATTACAAACAAATATATTTTTGTGAGAATATTTTTACAATTTGAATATTTCCCCCAAGTGTTTGCATACAAATCAAAAAACAACCTGAAAAATTAAGCTTATTAATAAATTACTTTCCAATTGTATGTGTTCATTGCAACCAGATCAAAATATACAATACATAGGGCACAAATAACTTGCTATAAAAAACAACTAATATCTTTCTAATCCAATGCCCGATGATACCAATATTCCAGCCGTATAAATTCCATTCAAGGGGGTTGACATGGTTCTGACAGTTGTAGCTGGAGGGAAAATTGGATTGATAATCTGTAAAATAACAAAAAATTAGGACTACATCAACACTTTTACAGTTGTAAATCCTGGTTTAAAGAAGTAGGGCTAGTTATATTTACCTGTTAACAAGGCGATAGACATTTTTTTATGGGGGCGGTAGTTCAAACCCTCCCAGCTCGAAAGTTAACGAACAAAATTAACATGGCTTTATTCTGTTACCAGCCTCGGTGGCGTAGTTGGCTAACGCACTTGTCGTGTTGAGCTCGACTGCTGAGGACGGGGAGATCGAGGTTCGAATCTCGGNGTTGGCTAACGCACTTGTCGTGTTGAGCTCGACTGCTGAGGACGGGGAGATCGAGGTTCGAATCTCGGTCGGGTGAACTAGGGGTGTTTTTTCCTAAATGGTTTTCCACTCTCCCTCCACACAAATGCGGGTTCACTTCCTCTAATTCAACCTTCCCAATTCCTAATCCATTAGAGTAATTAGTACTTAAAGCGTATAACCCGAACGGGTAAAAGACGCGGTGCTAAATATTATTTATTCTGTTTAGTGGTCAAGCAACAAAGATGGGTAGCCTTTGGCAAAATATTGACAGAGGAAAGAGTACACGCGGCAAAAGAGTTGGCTAGTAGGTTAAATAGGAATGAGAGGGATCAAAAAGATGGGGAGGGTTTCATCTCTGGACCCCCACCACCCGACTCTAACGGTAAATCATTGCAGATAGATTTTAAAGGTGTTTATTAACCATATATTTTTTCTAGCCTCCAGCAGTTGGAGAATGTTTCTCTCAAACCAGCCCTGGAATGTTTTATTGCTACATTCTTGCCTGCTGGAGAAGAAATTGTTTAGATAAAATACTAATAAACACATATTTTAAAATTAGCTTTCACGGCCTCAGACACCTTCAGCAAGTCACATAATGAACAAATGGCTGACTTGTATTGGGTGAGTTAGGGAGCAAGAGATTATTCAAATAACACACAGAGGTAATCACAAGAGAGTTATACATTTATTTCGTAAATAACATGATACAGCAGTAGTGTTAATGGGACCTTAGCCCACTAATATCCAGAGAGTATTGTGTTGAGTTGTTATCGCAAACTGTGTAAACATCCTTGTCGATTAGTGTCGATAATGGTTGTATGGACCGTATTTGTGAATGAAGGGTAATATCTGAGTAAGAAAAAGTTATATTCCATTTTCGGTATGAATGTGAAACCCCGCTTCCGCTCAACGGATCAAAACCCTAGAATCTCTACCACCCTCCCGGTCACCTTCAGCCCCCCCAGACATGATGATTGATGATTGCTAATTAATTGTCGATGCACGGCTCTGTTTCTAGCGTAGACAGTGAATATTACCCCGCCACGTCCGGCATGTTGATAGACTTCCTCCCCCTTCCCCTAACGGTTCAAAACACTCCCTCTTCCGCAAACGGGTTGTTACTTCACCCGGGTCAAACTTTGAACATGCCAATGCATGTTTCCCCGCCAAGTCCCAGAGCGAGCCTCAAGACCTATCAATAAATTGATGATTAATTGTCGATTATTGATTATTGATTATCGGTGCACGGCGTAGACAGTGAATATAAATATATAATAGTATTGTGATGATTTGTTGACTTGTCCTGTTGGTTTTTCCCCAGGGAATGACCTTGAACATTTTCCATTCCTGTCAATTAGGGGGCGTTGTATGGTAAATCAAACCCTGTCCTCTGTAGTTGTTATTGAGGAATCGATAATCGACAATTAATCACCAATTTCACATCGATCTGGGATATAAAGGGGGGTAACCCCACTTGGTCGGCTATTTATAAGCGTTTGTAGAGCGAATCAAGATGGACAAGTTACAGCAGTTGATAAATATTGTTGACGCCACGCAGACCTTAAAATTGAGTGATCTAATCGTCGACCAAACGTACTCGGTGGATAGATAAAAAGCGGTCAATACAAAGTTCGGGAGACGTCTAATAGCCTATCTAGATGGCGAGTTTTGTGTATTTTTACCCTTTCGTTTCGGTACTCTAACAGATGAAGACGTGTGCGAGCTTAATAACGAAAAACTGTTATTTACCTGCGCTGGAGTAAAACATGGTTCACCCATAGTTGTGAACTTTGAACGCGTTTAAGAGTCAAACAGTTGGGTATCGGTAATGTATTGTACAGTAGACCCTACATATCATCCAGCAGGCTTAGAGGTTAGTTACGCTAACCATGCTTAGAGCCGGCTATATTAATTTAACGTTTGTGGGTCATACTATTGTGGGGTGTGCTTATATGACAGCAGAAAATATTCACAGTGTTGATGTGAGCGACAGAAATGTAATATACAATGTTGTGAACCACGACAGAGGTGTACCACAGGATCGAGGCTACATAGAGTTCTACGATTCTACCTGTCACACGATAAGAGTGACTGAAGTACTACCCTACGAGAGAATCGAAGATATCTACCTGTGGAGTAATGGAATGTGTTGTGTACAATTTCCGCAAAGGGGACGTTGTGGTCGTGTCGCCCAGGCCTACAACACCAACCTTCCACCAACCGCCTACACTCTTCACGACGCCTTCACCAGAGTACCCATTGCCAGAGGCGTCTATGTAGATTACTCAAAGACCTAAATAATATTACTGTTTGTAAAATTAATAGCTGATTGTCAATAAAAAACTAGTGAGAATATGTCGTTAATATTTAAGGTGACAAGTTCACATACGGTATCCAGTATCTTGTGATAGTGTACCCACATTTGCGTGGAGCGAGGGTTGGAAATAGCCTAGAATATGTTCAGCCTTTGGCGATGGAAATGTTTGAACCCCCTATCAGGCATGGATTTTATTTCAACCTCCTCCCTGCTGATCCTGAAAAACACCTAAATAATATTGCTGCTTGTCAGGTGACAAGTTCACACAAGGTATTCTGGAGGGAGAGTTGGAAAATAGCCTCAGCTTGATAGGTCAGTGTTCGAACTCCAACCTATCTAGTTTAAAAAAAAATTGTCAACAGCTATCTATCTATCTATACTCCTATAAGGTGTCTATTTCTAAGCCACACGGTATTCCAGGTATAAGAACGGAAAATGTACACGCATTTTCACAAAGTGTGCGAGGGGGATGACACCTAGAATGGTCATTTGACAGAACGGGAATAAAACCCACATCGGCAGTGACGCCTTAGACTACGCTACCAGTGATGCAGGTGATAGATACTGACCGCAGGTAACGTAGCTATATGCTCTTAAGGTAAGGTGTACCCGCAGGGAGAGTATGGAAAGTCCTACCGGCGCTGATGAAGGAATCTGTGGCGTGGATTTATACTCACAGAGAATCCCGATTAATAAACACTCTTCTCTATATATTTATGGTCCTGTCCATAGTTTGAACCCTGCGGCCGTCGAGTGAACTTGGTCAGGGGTGCCGGGCCCTACTATAGAACGTTTTGAGCGATCAACATTAACGTATCTAGGAGATGAACATTTTATTGTGCTTAGCCCTAGAAACTCGATGTTGACCATGCGACACAGCTATAGCAGGAAGAACAGTTGGCAACAAGAGTTACTAACTTCTAAGTGTCTAAGAATATAAACTCTGTTGTCTACTACACTGTTCAGCGCACCTTATGATATCTGGCGTTTGGGTGAGAGAATCTATGTTTGACTCTGGAGCACAGAACAGAGCAGGTGAGAGATGGCAGGGGTTTGAATCCCAGTGACGGATAAAGTCGACAAGAGCTGCTGATGATGTTCCCCAGGAATGTTGATTGATAATTGATGATTTAAATAAATAGCCTAAAATATGTTCAGCCTTTGGTGGTGGAAATGTTTGAACCCAGATATCCGCCAACCAGGAAGGTGTTTAATACAAAAGAAGTGGAGTTAGACTATAGTCACATGCTTCTCTCAGAACTGTTGATTGCCATACCGTATTCTGGAGGGAGAGGTGGAAAATAGCCTCAGCCAGTGTTCGAACTCCAACCTAACTAGTTTTTTAAAATTTGTCATCAGCTAGGTGTCTAGTTCACCTAAACAGTTGCATGATAGCGTACCCGCATCTGCATGGAGGGAGAGTTGGTGTTCAAACAATCATACAAGCAGTGCCCTGCTTAGGTACTGTGAAACTTTCCTGGAGATGGCAACATATTTGAGACGGAGCAGGAGAGAGATAGAGAGGGTGGACGTTAAACACAAACATAACAGTTTTTACAATATTTATTTACATTCAATGAATATTTACATAGTGGCCTCTATACTAATATGTACAATGAAATAAATAATCAGGTAGGTAGAGGATGGCACTGGCAGCTAAAAAAAAATCCCGGGTGCATAAAATAAATCTTTGAAAAATAGTGGAACTGTCTAGAGTCAAAGGTTATTATCCAGCCCGTCTAAATGATCACCTTTTAGTCGTGGCGAGCGCGTTTACAAGTACTCTGATACCCAAACGGCAAAGTGTTATAATCATCAATTATCCGACGTTTGGTGTACACCGGCCTGTAGACTTTACTCTGCGAAACGGTACATACAGTCGCAAGAAATTTTCTTACAATTTCGGGCGGTATCTGTATTTATCGTTTCGCGGCCTGTTCGGTGACCATCGCTTTCAAAACGTCAAAATTAACATCCTTTCGGTTGCCGTAGTTTATGGTGATACCGCAAACTTTGAACACCGTTTTTGTTTTGGCAGCGTCGCCACCAACACAAACTCGGTACGCGTAATTATTGCGACCAACAGATACAAAGGCGCTAATATAGCTTCCCGGACCGTAATCCTGAAGATCTTCGGTGAGGTCACCTAAAAAGTCTCCGGCCGGTGGGCTCCAATCACCGGGGCGTTCCGTGAATAAAACGCTACCTGTATCGTGATACAAAACGCGGTCCCCCAATTGTTCAAGGATGCTGTATAAGTGCAACCTAGCCATAGCAATCGTGTAGCACGCTACCACCACACTCGTGTTAGGGTTAGGGAGCAACGCGTCACACGCATCCTTGTAATTGAGGAACCTAGCCTCATCATTAACGTCTATGACGCTGTCCACGGTGATGTACGGATCCGTCAGGTACTTGTGGATGCCCTGATAGTCGTTGACAACGGTTACGTGTGGTAAATCGGGTCTTTGCCCAAACTTTCCCCATAACGAGTTTAAAAATAGTTTAGCCAGCGTGCGGGGACAGGGATTTTTACAAACTGATTCTAAATCAAGTTTTACCCCTTCCCTCATAAATTTGAATATATGCTAACTTTTACTCTTTTGAGGTGCACCATTCTGGCCAACCGTTAGCTTCCTGTATTATTTTCAAAAAAGTATCAATGTACCCGCTAAACAGACTGCCAGAACGTGTATGACGATCGTAAACAGATACATGGTACTCCCACACTTCTTGTAAGGCCTCGACGGTGTAGCCTTTCTAAACGGTTTTCCGGATCTCGTCAATCACCCAGACGCCTGTCAACCAGCGATATGTTTTGTCATTGTGCCGACAAGCGCCTTAGTTTTCCTCCTCCCCAAATTTCCTGAATAAGATGAACATTAACTTGTCGTGCATCCATGTAGGTAATACGGGCATGAATAAATCCCGTGGAGGCGTCACTGTAACTTTGGCAATGCCTTCTACTTTATTTATAGGCGGACAATTTTCTTCCAAGTGAATTTTGGGGTGGCCGACGGGGTATTTTTTATATTTGCAAACATAAGGATACAACGAACACACTGTTTCGTAGAAGAGTTTGATGCAACTTGTACACCCGCCAAAGAATGCATCCCTGGGTTTGATAGACTCCTTGGTATACACCTCGTGCCGGAGTACAAATCGCTTCAATTCCTTGTCTGTGCGTTTCATCGCATTAAACTTAAACTCCCACATCTCAACGACCGTGTAACCAGCGTTCTTAAATTTCTCCAAACAAGCCATGATCGCTTCATAGCGCGTCTCCATGGTCTCGTGGCAGCTGCTTTTGATAGAGGTGGTCCTGTCAGAGTAGCAGAAAGGGCACCCGTGTCAATAACAGCCCCAGAACTGGAAGACGGTTGTGATATCTCCAGCTTTAACAACGCCGTATATACGTCACCCTAACACATATACCTCATGGCCGTTACCCGCATGAAGAATAGAGGCACCGTGTCGATGGGCTTCCCAGCAAGCCATTGTACAGTGACGTGCAACTGTTGGTCTGCACACCGGTAGCCACTGTTAGGGATAATACCGATAGTATCCTCCTTAAGATGACTTTGGCGGTAAACTAACATGTCCGCTCCATCTACCCTACACGCGTCTCTGAAAGTATCCACCTTTGCTTTCTTCATGAGCATGTCTCTAAACTTCAGGCAGGCCTTCCGTAGGATCTCTACATCTTTAACACAATACAGTTCTAACTCGCGTTTGAAATCAAAGACATAATTTTCTTTGACCAACGCGTCATACCATTTCTCAAAGTGCTCCTTTCCCTCTGCAGACATCTCACCGACGCCGTAGTCCTCCTTTGGTAGCAAGGGACCCCTACACCCTGCGTTTTAATTTTTATTGTAAAAATGGGGGTAGTGTCCCTTAGCCAAAGACTCGTCCAAGCCGAAAGTTTTTAGCAACTTGGACAATAACATGGTGAGAAATTCAGAGAGTCAATAAAGTGGAGCGGACCGTAACGCATGGACATGATTTTCACATAATCCATTATAAGCTCTGGAGTCCATTTTTAACCTACAACATATATTTTAAAATAAAATTTCCATCATAGTCTTTTGCATTATGGCCTAGGAGGGTGATATCCTTAAATTTTGTAGCTTTAATTTGCTCTAAAATTCCGAAAAATTGGGCCATTGTGGTATCAACCTTGAATATGCGTGTCCTATCATCCCCACATTCAGTGCAATTATGGTTATTTGCTCTATATGAAGGCAGGCCTTGCAACACGTCTAAACGACATATAGGTTAGGTTCGTGAAAGTACGTGCCGGCCACACCTTAAATAAGCGTTTCTTGTCTGCAACCAAAATCATAGAGCACAAACATGAAATTGCTCTTTTCCAGTGACGCCTTTGATGGGGCCTGCTTCATATAGCAGAAATGACCAAAAGGACGATATGTATCGCATAATTTACAAAAGTCTCATAACACCTATGTGAATAATTTGATTTTTCAAACTGAAAAATTGCCCGCATACCTCGCAAACCTTTTTGAACTCACAGACCTACCTGTGACCTCTGCAAAAATTGGGACGTTTAAGGTTATCAAAACATGTCTGGTTTGAGAACCAACGCCCTCAGTCTTTACGGACAATAGATCAGCCTCCGCTACAAAACGCTTTAGCGTAGCACTTTTTACACGCTTATTCACATTTGTGCACGTTATTTGTGTTGAACGGCACACGGAACTTGCGGCAAAAGTACCCGAAATTAAACGCGGCTGTCAAGGATGTTATAACATCAAAATGGTTTTGCTTTTTGTCGTGAAAATACAAATCAAGGTAGCGTTTAATGGTATGTTCGGAGGGAGTGGCTCCTCATATAAGACCTGCTTCCCCAGACGCTCCCTAAAACTGTGATTTTATTTTCGGAGAGGCAACTTTGAAATTGTTTCAGCTCGGTTAGCCCCCCACCTTTCAAAAGATTCACACGGGCATCACGGCATAGTTAGTCTTCTTTGAGTTTTTGAAAAGAATGGCCAATTTTGATTTGTATAATGGTGTTCACATTCATGCTTCCTTGTTCTCTTTTAATGTCACATATAACTTTGGCAGCAACCAATGCCTGGGCAAGACAAGGTCTGTCACCATTTTTAATCGTAAGGATCCCTTAGCTTTTACGGGTATATGTGCTAGTGGAAGAGAGTTTATTACAATAACGTGCACTCTCGCGAGGCTACATAAATGGCTGAGTTTAACGTACAGTTGTGCTGTACTCAAGAACAAACTATTACTTTGCAACACACGAATAACGTTATCAAGCACAGTTCGAGCGTCTAACTGATCTGCTCGCCTAAGTGAGACATATACAGGGTTCAACGTCATGTCCGGGCTATTCAAAAGTAATTCTACATAGTCATCGGTGCTAACGCCATGGTCCTGCAGTCGACTGAGCAAATTAGTAATTTTTTCTTCATGCCAGTTTAACGCGTCATCATCGCTTGCTAGAGCACCAAGATGTACAGTAATTTCTCTACCAGTATAAAAGAAGCGCCTCAATTGTTTAATTCTCACTTCGACGATCCGAAGTGGGACACCATTCGACAAGGCACCACCTACCTGGTTTACCGGGCCACTTAATCCCGATTTATAGGTCGAAGACAGTCTCATTGTCGCCGCCACTACGGGTTGTGGAAGAACCACGACGTCGTCTTCCACACCGCATCTTGGGCTCGAGCACCATCTCCTTGTCTTGGAGGTGGTGCTCCTGCGGTATGGTGAGGGAGACAAGTTACCAGTGGTGGTGGGAGGAGCGTAATGCCGTTTCTCGCCTCCATTTTAACTATAACACAAAAGCATGTGTCAAAGTAAGCACTTTAAATAAAATTGTTACAAATATGAGCGTAATTTTCTCTCTTTAAAATGTATAATACTTTTAAATTTAAAACTACTTTCAATATTAATATAATATGTTACAATTTTTCCTAAACATAATTGTTTTAGCTGATACCAACATTCACAATCTGTGTGTAATAAAATACACTCGAACCTTAGTACAGCTTCCAGGGCTGTTAATTTATCACTATCAGGGTTAATTCTACGTTTACATCTATGCCGACAATCAAACCCGGTAGCTTTCGCAAAATGTGTGTAATAAATACACTCGAACCTTAGTACAGCTTCCAGGGCTGTTAATTTATCACTATGAGGGGTTAATCCTACATTTTCATCTATGCCTAGAATATAGCCAGGGACCTTTCACAAATTGCGCGTGATAAATACACCCTAGTACAACAACAAAATGTAGTTCAGGGCAGTTAAACCCTCATTTTCTACCCCGTGTTTGAATTCGAACCAGGGCACCTTGGCACGGCAGCATATAGTGTTTGGCTCTCTCTCAATTTAATGAGCGGCTAAATCAACAATATAATTTCTCCTCGATGCCTGTAAGAAACACAAAATTTATTTCCTTTTAAAACCGCATGAATTTACGAAACAAACTTCCAACGCTATATGTTGTCCCGCCAAGCAAGCGCGTGCGCGCGCTCACACATACACACACACACAGAAAAGCGTCATAAATTATATAAGGTGTTTGCACAGGTATTCAAACAAAGTGGACAGAATTAAGTTCACTCTTGGTGGAAATAAATAAAAAATAATTTAATTTATAACCCTTACCATTTTTCAGTCTAAAGTTCTGGTCACGTTTTTATTTATAAAATGTTAACATCCAGGGCAGTTATTTTAGCGCTATTAAAGGCTAAACCAGAATTTTCGCTTATGCTGGGGAATCGAATCCGGGACGCCCCCCACTGGCTTAGTAGGGTATTTTAAGCGTATAAATCGACGCGGCTAAATTAGTTAGGATTTTTCTCTCTTTTTTTATAATCGGCTAAATCAACAATAGAATGTCCCTTGTTAATTTTAATGCAGGTATAAATATATATATATATATATATATATATATATATATATATATATATATTTATATATATATATATATTTGAATACATTTTTTCCCCTCCTCTAAACTGTATGCAAACGCCATCTGTTATTCCGAAAGTGAACACGTTTACAACACATGACAACCTTCTTGAAACGAGCAGCTAACAAGAGGTTTTGGAATGCTGGCAAATTAACGGTGGTTTGTGAGAAAGAGAGAGAGAGCGCACACAAATAGTCTATTTTCAAACTAGTGGCTATAGTATGGTTACTTGAAGACTGTACTCACATCGATCGCGTCCAAATCACCCCAAACATCGGGGAGAGAATTTCCACAGGAATCTGTGGGCGACAGCGAGGGGATGCTGGGGTGTGGTGTGAGGTCGGTGGTTGGCGACCTGAGGATGACGAGGGACTGCGCGAGGATGCCTGCGATTCCGTGTCGAGTACCGACCTCAGGGTCCGTCTCAATCAGGGCAGGCACCGGCAAGCACGTCAATATGTTGTCCAGCAGGCCCTCATTAAGCCCATATGGATCCCAGTAGTCTGAAATTAAATAAATACATATCAAATACCATTTACAGGAAATAAAAAACCACTTGATAGTCTCTAAAATATATATCGTAGACCGATAATTACCCATGGACCAGTCATTTTCCGCCAAGCAAATCCCGCCTTCGCCAAACGTCTGGGACTCGTCATCTAACAAAGAAGAAGAGAATACGCCTGTACAACAAGACGTAATAAGCAAAATAGAAACCATTAAAATATACAATACGATTTTAACACATACCTGAATTTATACAATTTTTCAGCGTGTTGAAACTCATCTTGATTCTTGTATGGCACCATCAAAAATTGAAATGACCAACTGTAATGATTTTAGGTCTATTTATACCCACCTCAAAGGGCTTGCCGCCTGTAATGGCCTAGGTTGTGCAATACACATCTGCGTTGCGCAATGCGTATCAGATCCTTGTTAAGTCCCGTTATTCGTCATAAACCTTATAGCAGACGATGAGGACGGACGTGCTAGGTCGACGCTCTGCTATGCCTGCTCGTGCAAATGTGGGTACACTTTGGAACAGAATTAATAGCAAGTGCGGGTACACAAGGTTTGTGGGTATCCCATGGCCTTTTTTCTCACTCTTGCAAATGTTGTGTGCATTCATTGAATTGCTCCCCGGTCGATTATCTTCCCCCGCAAGGACCTTTATAAGTCCCGTTATTCGCCATAAATCTTCTATCTACCGATGAGGATGGACGTGTTTGGTAGACGCTTTGTTCATGCAAATGTGGGTACAATTTGGGGCAGAATGAATAAGTTTGGTTAGCATGTGTTGGTACATAAGGACAGATATTAATTGGGGTAGCCCTCGGGTGTGGTTACCCCATAGAGTTTTTTTCACTCTCGCAAATATTGTCTGCATTGAGTGGTATGCCCTCCGGTGAATGGTCGCCCCCCACAAGGCCCATTCTAAGTCTCGTTATTTGCCATAAATCTTCTAGCTACCGATGAGGATGGACGTTTCTGGTAGATGCTCTGTTCATGCAAATGTGTATACACTTTGACGCAGAATGAATAGTATGGGCGGGTACACAAGGTCTGTGGGTACCCCATGGCGCAGAATGAACCAGTCTGGCTTAGCAAATGGTAGACGGACGCAAACCTACTTGATTATTACTTGTTTAGTTCTAGATAATTGCAAACTATCTGGTAAATACTCTCACGCAATTCAGCACTTATTTCACTCTTGTATGAAAATCATAGTACGAGTCCCAGCTCCAGTGCTACTTTTTTTCGCTAACAGGTAGCGTGACAATCTCACCAATTTGCTTTTCTGCTAGCTTTGGCTTCCTTGTTCGCTGGCTGCTCACGTATCAATGCCAGATAACGGTACATTCCAAAACATCGCAAAGACAAGTCAACGGGGTGTGAACGACTCGATAATGGGGTTGTCAGCTGACTTGAAGTTAATGACTTTCACAGAGGGGTGGGGTGCGGATAGGGGTGGGTCACCACTTTGGGATTTACCATGCTCAGATGTTGAAATTTGATATTTTTGAGTCCATGAAGGAAAGGAAAGTTATCAGACGTTTCCAAGCGATGTAAGGAGGGCGGGGGTTGGGGGGTGCGCTCTATTGATGCATAGTGGTTAGTACTCTGTAAGCGGACGTGCATCGCTTTGTTCTACTTGTTCCGGGACAGTCCGACAGAGGCTTGTGACGGAGGAGCCAATGTTATTTCTATATAAGAAAGCCATAGCGCGAGGTTCGTGCCGAAACGTCACGGACTGTATGCCCCCATTCTACCCCAGACAGCCATAGCAAAAGCTTCGTGTAGAACCCTCATGTCAAAACGTCACGGACTGTATGCTCCCCAAATAAACTAAAACGCCCTAATAAATGAATAAAAAACTCCAACACCCTAATCAATGAATAAAAAACCTTTATTCTCAAATAAAAAGAAATATTCATGTATAAAAAAAGCTATGAGTATACATAAATAGCCAATAATACAAGAACCAACATGTCCGGAACACCGGTAAAGTGGTCAGGGCGTGGGAAGGGGTCATAAGAAGGGTGAGAGGGGCGGAAGGGGAGTGGGAAAACCAACAGCCAATCAGAGAGCGAGGAGGCGTGATCACGTGACCAATTTCAGCCAATGAGAACGCTGTACTGGTAAATCCCACCAGCTACTGGGGTCGATCAGTCTAAGGATTATTAAATTCGTTATACTGTCACTGTTAGGAATATGGTTGGGGCTCGGATCTTTAACGAATCACACAGCATAAATTCAACACTAACACAGTTGTTAGTGGGTGTGCCAACCAGACTAGGTGTCCTGAGTTCTATTTCCGATATGGTCATAGATGTATTATTGATAAAATGTCAAATGGGGATGGAATATTGTTCTAAATCGTGCGATGATAAGAGTATGACTGAAAAATGAACTGTGTGGGGAAAAAAGATTTTGAATTAAAATAACACGTTAAACATGCCAACCAATATTTTGTATTATATTTGATAACTAGTCCCACCGCATTATTATTTTCAACACACATATTGAAGAATCATCATAGACTCTCCCATAAAATATGAGTGACTCGACATTTTTATGAGGAATAAATTAAATTTTCAAAATAAAATATAGCCTATGTTACTCTCTGATAGTTTAGCTTTATATTGGTGAAAGAATTTTGAAATTCAGTCCAGTAGTTTTTGAGTCTATCCATTAAAAACAAAAAATAAAATCTTTCCTCTTTATAATATCAGTGTAGATAAAGAAAAAGAGCAACTGAAAGAAGAACCCGGCCCAACTACTTTTACTCGATTCTTCCCATCACTAGAGCTCACCGAGCATAGGACATGAGCAAAGCAGTGCTGCCAATTCACATTAATAAAATTATTGCCATAATTCATAAACAGTGTCTCATTTCTCACTATATTTGAATAAATTAAAGTTAGATTTTCAATAATAATTTTTCAACATTGTGGCTAAAATCTGTTGCCAAATAAAATAATTGGTTTGTCTCTTTAAAATTATGGAATTATGGATACATGCTCCAAAATATATTGACCTGAAAAAATCTTGCAAGTTAAATAAAGTTGCAGATTAATTTTCTAGTATGCACTGCAATCTGCAAAGAGAATGAATACTTCATGTATAAGAAAATACTTTTATAGCCCACTTGAAAAGAGAATTAGAGCACTAATGACCAAATTAGTTTAAATTCACCTATATAGATTTGATTACAAAAGAATTGTTGAAGCATCTTCAAAGAAATAAAGAAAAACTATGGTGAACAGTGATAATATTAATACAGAGATTGTCAATAATCTATAAATAACAGTAAAATAGAGTAAAATGTTATCAATGTTGACTGCAAACAATTTGTTTATATATTTTAAAAGGTGCTTCTAATGTCCATACGTTTAACTTCTGTTCCTCTGGCCTAAATTGTATAATCGACCAGGACTGGCTGATATAGGATACGAATATACAATTAATTGGATTTCAGAAATAATTTAGAACGCTATGCTTTTTAATATTCTATGTAATGCTGGCAGCTTTATACGAGTCTATATATTTCAAATAATTACTTAAACTTACTTAAATAATTTGATTCGATTTGCTGCTCTAGTATACAAGTAGTAAGTTAAGATGATTCCATCCTGCAGCCCTCTACCAGAAGTGTAACAAAGCTTTTACGTTAAACGTTCCTTCTGTTAAACCCCAAGTCGGCCATTTGTGGATATGATTCAGTTTTTTTTCTTAAAGGTGTATATTTCAGAACTGTCTGAATTGATATCATTTCAAGTGGATACAATTCCAGTTTTTGTGGATTTAATTCCAGTTGATACAATTCAGTATTTTCACAAGAGTAGTTTATTACAAAACTATCGGAATGGATACTATTCCGAGTGGAAACAATTCAGTTCCCCCTCTCGGTTAGAAGGGGAAAGGGGAAGGTTAAGTATGTGGTCACGAGCTGGGATGTGTGCCATGATACTAGCCTCCCCCCCCCTTTCCACTTGCACATTGGAAGAGAAGGGGAGGAAAGGATGGGCTCAGGATATATTCCCTTCAAGGACTATGGGGGTGAAGGGGGAGGGGTGAATGTTATCGTAAATCTTTAACTTGTGGAAACATTTTGTTGGAAGGAATTTTAATTTGATTTGCATAATGGACAAAGCTGTTCAGAGATAATCTGATTATCTCTGGTCACATTTTCCAAAGAAAAAGCTCTTTCTAGATGCAGTCACAAAAAAAAAGCTATAGTTTTCATAAAATGTTCATAAAGTTGAGGTCACAGAAGTATTTTGTTTAATATTCACAGTGGGTCAGACATTTCTCGATAGAGAACATTTCATATATATACTTCTATGACATAAATTTTTTGAACATTTCATAAAAACTATATATATATATATATATATACTGTGTAAAAACAGGTACACTAGTTTTACGTTCATTTTATATTCGTGTGACAGTAAATGAAGAGAGACATATTATAAATATGATAACCAGACAACTCTGATGGATCAGGAGAATTATGTCCCTTATCTGAGAGTACGTTATTCTAGTACAGAATACAATTTAACAGCCCTTTTCTTTTCAATCTATAATTATAAGGTGTTGATGATATACTTTTGGAAAATGTGAGCATCTAAAATGGATGTACGACCTTAAACCAATTTATTTCCTTTCACTTTATTTCATAATATTTATTTTTCACGTAGGTGATATTTTTATTTAATAAAATATTTAGTAGACCTACTCGTGTGGGAAAAATATCCGCACCGGTGGGCACACAGACTAAATATCAGGCTCACCTAGTAGGTTTGTGGGTGACGGGGTGTTTTGGGGTTTGAATCGTGACGTGGTGTACAAAGTATGGTTCCCCACTACCATTTCACGCAAATGCCGGCACATTCCCTCTCAAGCTATAGCTTCCTTACCCACTATCCCATTAGGGTGATTAAATTCTTATAGCCCGGATGGGTAGTAAGACGCTGTAGAAAGATAAAGATAAAAAATAAAATAAATGTTTCAAATATTTGTTTTCGAAAGTAGTTATATAGTATTAAGGTTTATAAGAGGCGATTTTGTTCCACGTGAATTTAACTTTAACTTAAGTTTAATCTAAATTGTGTTAAAATAATAAATATAAGTACATTAATGCTAATTAAACATTTGAACAGTGTGACCGTGACTTGTGGATAGTAGAGGCAATCAGTTGATGTTCACTTGTTGGTAGTACTGCCCCCCCCCTCCTTCGGTCACCAGATGATTGGAGCGGGGTCCCGGACTAATTGGGGCCCGGCTCAACCCCCACCAACCCCCCTGCCCCGGGGACCTGACTAGAACCTAACTCTCAATACAGGGCAAGATAAATTATCTCACGAGATTGAGAACAGGAGTTTATTAGTAAATAATTTACCAACGAATATAGTTTACGGTAATTTGGTGGTTTTTGACCTCTGCCTCGTACTACCCGTCCGCACTATGTGCACGCGTATTAATTAAGTTAGGCTGGTGGGATTATATTAGAATATAGATTATACCAGCATTTGCGTTGATGAGCAGTGTCAAATTATTTAAGTAAAATACTTTGACTTTATTTTAAATATTTAGGCTACACTATGTGACCCGCCTGTTTATATCAGCACACAACTTGTCTATAACAGACACAACATCCAGCCCCCCGGCCGTGCCGTTGGTTCATCAATGTGAAGGGGGAAGCTCCCGTGCCTAGAGGGGCATGGAAAGGGCCGAGCAAAGGCCAGTGTTTTATCAGTTTTTATATAAAAACATGTTTTGGCTAAAAATAAATGAAATATTGCTCCAGTACATTTAGTTTAGTTTTCTTCCCATGGTGATATCAACAGTTGTTGAATATCTGTCATGAGCATAGCAGCATTAGATGACAAACTTTTTATAGGGAGGGAAAAAGTATTCATTAAATTCCAGGCCATCCTTTAACCTCTTACTACATGTTCAGGCTGTACACCTTGAATAAAATTAAATTCTATGCTTGTACTGTGGCAATATTTTACTTATTGTTGCCATAGAAACTGCAATAACACTGGCTCTCTCTCGCATCCCCGTTATTGAGTGGGTAGACATGTTACTGCAATAACACTGGCTTTCTCTCACATCCCCGTTATTCAGTGGGTAAACATGCTACTGCAATAACACTGGCTTTCTCCCGCATCCCCGTTATTGAGTGGGTAGACATGCTACTGCAATAACACTGGCTCTCTCTCGCATCCCCATTATTCAGTGGGTAGACATGTTACTGCAATAACACTGGCTCTCTCTCTCATCCCCGTTATTCAGTGGGTAGACATGCTACTGCAATAACACTGGCTCTCTCTCGCATCCCCGTTATTCAGTGGGTAGACATGCTACTGCAAGAGCCAAGGCATTGGAATAGGTCAAATAAATGCCCTCAGTACACCCAGTTGGAATTTGAAACCCCGACCTACCCTCACCTGCAAGCCAGAGTACGAGCTTGACACTTAGACCACGTGCCCACCGGTGAGGGCTATTTAGTGGTGAAATATTGTTTTAAACCGCTGAAAGAATTCACGGCTGGTATTTAATTTTTCTTTGGTCTCATAACAAACAAACAAACAAACAAACTCTCAATATTAATATTAATATAGATAGACGATAGAAGATCAGGAGGATCTATAGCTGGCTCTCATTTCATCTTCGTTTGAAGAAAAATAAACTATTCGTTTTCTTTTTTTACCAGCAATGACGATGGAAAACGAAAGGGTGCTAAGGAGAATCATGAACATGAAGTATGGGGGGGGGGATACCATAAAGATACCAAGAAATAGGTGGGAGTAACAAGTACCAGTGAGAGGAGAAGAATGAAAGCAATTAAAGGAGGAGGAATTGTGTAAGGATAGAAGATGAAGGCACTTCGCTACTAAATGTACCCGTCCGCAGGCTGGAGACAGTTGACGATGATGATGTTAGTTTTGTATGTTTGAATAAGAGTGAGGTAAATAATGATAGCACTACATGGGACCGGCCATTATTATCCTTCTAGGATTCATATCAGACGCTACAAAGTACGTTGTGACGGAGTGAATGTAACAGTAAGAGTCAAGAAGAGGAGGAGGTTTGCAGGAGGGAGCAAAGTCACTCTAATAATTAATACCGACGTCACTAGTGCATCCATATTTAAGAGAATACCCCACCTTCTCTCCGCTATTTCCGTACCATTAATTAAAACATTATCCCAGTGGAGTATATTCTCGTTACACCACTGGCAGCACACATGTTACGACCGCCCCCTCCCCCCTCCCCCTGCAACTGGACAATGACCAGGGACGGTGTCATATGCATACAAATGGATATAAAATGGTAAAACAGGGGTGGTTCTGGGGGAAGGTGAGGGGAATAGCATACTGGCCCGTGTTTATGTTTGTTCGTCTGGTGCGCGCGCATCTTTACTGCACGTGTTGTCAATGGAGTACTAAGGAAACAATGAGAGGATTTTATTTTAACAAGGTTTACTCTCGTTGGTGGACACGTGGACTGAATGTCCGGTCGGGTTCCCTGAGGGTGTTTTTTCTGAATAGTTTATTACTCTCTCCGCTCAGGCAAGTTCAGATACATTTTATTTCTAAATTCTACCTTATATTCCCCTGCTCAATAGGTGTAGTTAAATTCGCGCACAGTAGCCCGGATGGGTGGTATGATACGGAGTTCCGGTTGCGGAGATGTGGAGTGCTGGGTGAAATATCTGGCGTTTGGAGCCTCATCCACTCACATGTTTTTAAAAGGAGTTTATTCTATAGGGGGTATGCGAAGTTTCAAATAACTAATTTGAAGGTCAAATTTCCTTAAATTCTACATCAACATCCCTTGATAACCTTCCCATCTTGGAAACATTTCTAAGTAGGAAGAAAATGCGGGTAAATTACGAACATGTTTGAACCATCTCACTAAATATGACATGTTTCCACATGTAATCATTTTTAACGACCACGAAACAGTATTTTAACACCGGCAAGTTATTAAATGACATCTAGTGGGGATAAATTCAGAGGTGTCAGCCTAAAGTAATATCATGTGTGCTACTTTTCATTTTGTCTAGAACTTTCTCTTTACCTTCGTTCACTTAATGGATAGTTTAAGAAAAATGTATTATGTGACAACAAAATAAACCCTATCTTGGACTTGTATTTTGTTATGCATGTTTCAAGCTTCGATTCTCACTTACATCCAAAATACAATTATTTAATGCCGTGCACTTTGCGAACCGACTGATTACATCAGCACAAGACTTGGACCTACAACAGACACAACAACCAATCCCCTGACTGGTGATTCTTCACCGTGAAAAGGGAGACCCACGTCTCACCAGTAATACATGTTTCTGTCCGGTCTGGAATCGAACCGTGGATCATTTGACTCAGTTGGCAGATATCCTACCGACCGACTGAGCTAAGAGGTTGGACTCGCATTTAAAAAGTGAGCTGCACACACACTTACAAACAACTGAATATTAGACTAGCAAACTACTCACCATTTAGAATGTGCACGGCAACCGTTGCTGAGGCAAGGCTCCCCACTGCGCATGTGTAGTTGCCTGAATGTTTTCTCAGTGCATGAGCAATAGTCAGAGTGGTCGCAACGCTGCCGGCCCCAAGACTGGAGTTCACACTGCAAACACAAGGCCCACGAGGGTGAGTGTTGTCGCTACTCAGTATCTAAATGTCAATCTGTCAGGATAACCTGTCAAAAGGTGAGAGTTTGCGGGTGGGGTAGTCAAACTCGTGTGGACAAAAGTACCTCATGTGATGTAGATAGTCGGTAAAATACTATGAAAGCTATAGCCCAAGTCAGTCATTCGCAAACAGTCCTTGAACACGTCTATATAGGTGAGCTACTCCAGCCCGCCCTGGAGAAGAACTACATAAGTTCTACCTCGATGGTCCTTGCCGTCAACTAACAAAAACCTCTTAACATTCTCCAAAGACTCTCCGAAAACCATAACTTTGTCTTTGTTTCGCTCCTACTTATAGCATTAAAAATGTGTCGTGCTTACTGACTTATGTACCTGAACACTAGCAAGACTGACTCTCGGAACAGGTGTAGACTCATTGTGATCGGTTCTGAGTAGCTTGGCTGACTCAGACTTTCATTATTACAAGGGAACTAGACACAGAGTGTGAATGTACAGGTACAGTCAGCCTAGGACTGTACAGTCACAACATCCAGGTACGTGGAGATGTGGTCATAGTGACCAACTACCAGTCCTGAACTTTCGCACGAGTAATAGACTAGAGTGAGTGAGTTTGTTCCATTGTGCTTAGAAATGTTAGCTAGGTAAGGTTGTACATGTACTGCATGGATGTGTATTTATCATCGAGAAAGAGAGATCAACTATATAATTGTAGACCCCCGTAAAAAAGTGGAATGGTACGGCACCTCCCCCCCTGGGCACTATGTTGATATTTGTCGTCCTCTCGTCCTTACTAGGCCTTCACGTGTAGTGTTACCACCAAATTTTCACAGGAAGAACCTTATCTGACATAAGATCTACTTTCCCTTAGGTATTCATACGACAATCAATGCTTTTGATAGATATTAAGAAAAAAAAAATATATATATAATAACACTAACACTGCTAACATTTAATTATTATTGTTATTGATAATATCTATCAAAAAGTGACAGCTACAGATTACATGACTTGACGTATGAACACGTGAAAGTAGTTCTTGTAACTGTCAGATTAAGGTTCTTCCTGCCAGCCTGCTACATATTTGATCCAGCCTGTCCACGAAGAATGGCCAGCTTGGAGGAATTATTCTCGCGGTCTGGTGAAGAACCGAACCTTTGACCTCTTACATCAGGGATACTTGCGGCTTTCAAAAGGGGTTTGTGGGGTGGTTCCACCCTCGCTCACGAACCAGGGAGTCTTACTCTCCACTCCCAGCCCCTTTGCCTTCTTCTGACGTCACTACATATATATACTCGGTCACTGGTCAAGTGTTGGAGACTATCGACCCAATGAAAGATATTTCTGGGTAAAATATTTAAGTTACCCCCCGACCCCTGCCCCGACAAATTGCAGGCTCCAGAGTCGGTTAGTTACCCAGGGCATAATCAAGGGAGTAGCCGGCTAATGTTAATAATTAGAGCCAGGAGAGGGGTTAGCTGGTATGGAGGAGGGGGGGGGGAAGATCTACATCTTCAGTCTCAAACTCTCCACCAGCTTGAACGGAAATGTAACGACGTCACAAGAACCGCGTCGGTAGTCACGTGATCTCGTCTAGTTTGTTTTTCCGATGATGGGGGGGACTGCGGTTTGATTCCCGATAGGGTGTAATGAGGTTGTGTTTTTTACTAAATGGTTCTACACTCTCCCTCTTTACGCAATTTCGGGCAAAGGAATTCGTTAAATTTTACCTTCCTCATTTCGAAATCATTGTTGTGTATTGTGACACAACTTAACACCTCGATACAGCGTCCCATTCAATGAGTTATTTCAAATTTTTCACAACAGTCAGCGAGGCTGTCTGCTTGTATCTGGCTCTACAGCACTTGCATATTGGATTGGGCCTCGTGAGCAGTTGTTTCTGATTGGAACCGAGAAAGCTGAAAATATTTCAACTCACATTGAATGGACAGCGTGGATGGTACTGAAATCATGTATTTTATGTCGGGGCTTGTCGCGGGACCTGACCAGATGAACCTTAACTTGTTATTGTACCTGACCTACCTCACACCCATAGTGATGAGTGTGTCCCCGTGCCTCCAAGTGACCGCGTCTCCCGGCTCCTCCACCTGCGTGGCCAGACAGGAGAGCTCCACGGAACTGCCCGCCTTGTAGTAACGGTCCTGAACCTCGTGGTTATTCTCGTCCATGATGAGCACTTGGGGGGCTGCAAGAGAGAGACAGAGTTAGTCTCTAGCTAGGGGGTGTGAGAGAGAGACAGAGATAGTCTCTAGCTAGGGGGTGTAAGAGAGAAACAGAGATAGTCTCCACCTGGAGGCTGTAAGAGAGAGAAAGAGTTTGTCTCCACCTGGAGGCTGTAAGAGAGAGAAAGAGTTAGTCTCCACCTGGAGGCTGTAAGAGTACAACAGAGCTAGTCTCCACCTGGGGGCTGTAAGATAAAAACAGAACTAGTCTCCACCTGGGGGCTGTAAGGGAAAAATAGAGCTAGTCTCCACCTGGAGGCTGTAAGAGAGAGAAAGAGTTAGTCCCTTGTCATGACTATGAAACATCAAATGGAACAATAACTACATTATGATAATACTATTTGTCCAAGCACTCGATAAATTAGCTTTAATACAAGGACTACTAACTGACTCTCTGGTACTGGCAAGCGAGAGGGAGGGGGAATGAGGCTGAGTGGGGCTCAGGGAAAGGAAATTAAGAGAATTTCTTAGAATTAGAACAGGGGTAAACCACGGTTAAACACTATATTTAGTAAACCACTCTCAATACAGCCAGCCAGGATTCTAACCTCGACCTCCCCATCACCGGTAGTCCAGTATAGTATGAGCGTGTGTTTAAGTTGGTCTTAATAGCGAGATAATATTGGCTTTTGTCTCGGGTTAGGTTGGTTTGAAAGTCACGAGACACCGAACAGGAAATATTCTGGGGGAATTTTAAATGCTAAAGAAACCTGGAGAAGCTAAATATGAAGAAAATGGGTTACACAGTCTCACGACATGTGCATCAAAAGTACTTACATTGAAAATGGAAAAAAGCATGGATCAACAGATAGAAGCAATACTTGGAGAAGATCTATGTGTATTCATAAATAACAGAGAAGTGAGAGAAGTCCTCCTTCCTCTGAGGGTGTTATTGTAAAAACCATCGAGGATGGGAAATAATACGTGTAATGCATTTGTGGATAGCGAGAAACAATTTGATATTGTAGAGTGGAATAAAATGTGTTTGATACTTGAGAATGCCTGGGATCAAGTAAAACAACCGAAGAGGTAAATACAACTTGGACAAAAATCAGACAGCGATAATTAGAGTTAATGAGCATGAAGAGCAAGCTAAAATAGGAAAAGGTCGTACCTTATTGCGACCAATCTCCGAGGATATTTTACGCTAACAGAGGCACAATAACAAAACATGCCTCAAATGAGTTTTAGGAGGAGAACTAATAAACACACTTCGTTCTACTGATGGCATTGTTGTTTGTGCTGAAAATGAAGGACACATTCAAGAACTTCTGAGAATAGTGGATGGAATACTGAATATTGAATATAATATGAAGATGATCAAAAAGAACCACACGTCACGATGTGCAGTAGAGGAGAAACAAGTCAAATTAACATTGAATTAGAAGAAGTTAGGCTACAAATAAGGTAGCTCTGCTACCTGGGAAGTAAAATAACCGAAGAAAACAGAAGCAAGTATTAAAAGTAGAATAGCGCTGCAAAGAATCCTTTTCCTTGCAAGAACACATAACTAACCTCGAATAGCTTACATTTGGATCACAAGGCATATTTCCTAAAAGCATGTACATAGAGCATTGCTATTTAGGGATGTGACACATGGACCATTGGCGCTCTGAAAGGAAAATAAGAGAAGCACATGAAGCGAGTGCTACAGAAGAATGTTGACAATATCATATAGACTGAGGTGGTATCAAATACGGAACTACTAACAGAAGTAAAGGGAGGAAGGAATCTTTGGCAAGGTATACAGTAAACCAATCACAAGATTGATGACCTGGTGATGGAGAGATACAGAACCAATCACAAGATTGATGACCTGGTGATGGAGAGATACAGAACCAATCACAAGATTGATTACCTGTTGATGATGATGATGATGATGTGATTAAAGTCTTTCGTTTCCAGGTAAACCAAAAATATATATATATATTCCAATAAAATTTATTTTATTAACTTAAAGCAAATTAAAAAGTGTCCAGAACAATGAGATATATTTAGTTGGATTAGAAAAACATTCGTGAACAACAATTTGTGATCCTTGAACGTATCCTGGGATATCTTTATGAAATAAACGAATCAGTCATTGTCACTTGAAAAGCTGTTTTTATTTTTTATTAATATGTTTATTTATTCAAGTTTTTTGAAGCAATTCCCTACTTGTGGATCACCCTGTAATTGAACGGAGGCTAGTTTGAATTATTTGGTGTTTGATATCGTCACGTGACGGGCCTGAATTAATTTAATGGCGATAGAACATCCAATTCACAGAGAGCGATAAACTCATAAAACAAGAGATTTAAATTTCCACTGAAACACTCCACAATTATCAATCAACACTGGAAAAAAAATGGATGCAAGTATTTTCAATAAACCATTGAAATAATTGAAATGAAGTGGTTGAGGTTCAATGATTTTTACCCACTGACATGCAAAAAAAGATTGCCCGATCGATTCGCTGTTGTGGATGTTGTCGAAAGTTACCACCTATAATCAAGTCACGTTCGTATTTGGAACAGTTTTGTCTCTGCCGAGCCAACAGGGAATATTATCTCTCAGATATTGCTCTAATCATTAAAATATAAGTGTTTAAATGTTTAACATTTTGTCATTTATAGTCGTTTTATGTCGCTGATATTTTTATTAATATCATTAACTTATAAATACAATCTTTTATTAAGTTTATTCTCATCAATGTACCGATACATATTTATATAAGTCGTGTGTTTATTTGGAACGTACTCAAATAAAATAAACCTGGTTTTCCCTGTGATAGGGTTTCTTAGGTTCGGGTTCAAATTTTGTACATGGATACTGAGTGCGAGTTTTTATTAAATTATTTTCGCGTTCTACCCTCAAGCATTTTTATCCCAAATCATTTCCTTTTCTAATGGCATTGTCGATTATTACTGACCAATGTTATCTCTGTTAGACTCGGGTATCATATGAAAGTACTCGATAGAGTAGCAAGTTTAGAAGACCCGGAGATCTACTTTCAATGACAATGTAGTTTNCCCCCCCCATTATTATTTTCAACACACATATTGAAGAATCATCTTAGACTCTACCTTAAAATTATGAGTGACTATCTACATTTTTATGAGGAATAAATTAAATTTTCAAAATGAAATATATCCTATGTTACTTGTTGATAATGTAGCTTTATATTGGTGAAAGAATTTTTAATATCGGTCCAGTAGTTTTTGATTTTATCCATTACAAACAAAAAAACAAAAAATCAAATCTTTCCTCTTTATAATATTAATATTGTAGATTGACTGAGTGTTGCGAGGAGAAGGACCGACCAGACACCGACACCTGCTAATGGCATTCGACCTGGGGTATGCGTATGGGAAGGAGGGAAGTAAAATGTAAATTTAACTACCTAGGGTGGAGTATGGGAACAGTGCTCTGATTGGTTGAATTTAATTACGTGACTACGGCCCCTCACTCTCTGATTGGCTTTTGGTTTCGCCCCTCCACTCCTCCTGACCCCCTTTCCAGTGTTCCAAACTTGTTTATTCTTGTTTTTTTGTTTGTAATTATTGTTTTTTTATGTCTGCTCAAATGTTATCTATGTGTGAGCATTTGTTTTTTATTTGTGTCCTTGGTTATTTTTGCCTGAATAGGATTGAAACGGGGCGTTGGAATTTATTTTTTATTTATTGGCGTGCAGTCCACGGCGTCGGACGTTCCTCACTCGTCATCGGAGGGAACACGGAGCACGAAGCTATCCTGCTGGCATATGAAAATTATATTGTTGCTTTAGCCGATTATTAAAAAGAGAAAAAAGACCTATATATTTGTGTTGTTTATCCATGGGTCCCAGGTTCGATTCCCTGGCAGGGGTTAAAATGTATGTTTAACCTTTCATAGAGATAAATTAACCGCCCTGGATTGTATTTCGTACATATTCTGAGGTTCAAGTAAATTTATTGACAAACACTTTGTGAATGTTGGTATAGGTTAAAGATATTATGTTTAGGAAACATTGTAACATATTATATTAATAGAGGAGAAAGTCCAAATTTCAATTACCATTTTCTTTTTCACTTGTAACTACTGAACTATTAGCATAAAAGTTGTTGCAACAATATACATGTATAGCTGGAAGGATTATACATCGAACCTGTGTACTTAAATGTTATAAAAATATAACATCTTTTTTTCACATTTTTTGTTTTTTTGTAAAAGTTGTCACAATTCATGATTTTGAAACTGTGGTCTAAATTTTTTCTACCGGCTTCAAGATGTAAGGAAATAAAAGCAAAAGAATAAAAAATGGTATTTCACTGTATTATTATTACATAATAATATAAAAAAACAATGTTTTAAGGTAATCTTACTTGCATATTACTTCTATTTTTAATGGAAAAAGTCAATAATTCATTGCTCATTTACAAAAATCACACAAATAAATGTCTTTGTCGGCGCCAGAACATGCATTATGTGCCCAAAGGTGGAACATAACACACATTACCCACAATTCTCCTTTGTGGTCATCGGAAAACAGTCCTTGGCAAAAAAATACTGGCCGCATCTTCATTATCAGACTTTTTTTTATCCACAGGAAACTCCAAATCACTCATGCTGTCGTCGACAATATTTTCGGCACCATCAGAATCTTCCGAAGAACTGCCTTCATTAAGCGTCTTCTTTGGCTTCCCTTTAGATTTTTTCTTCTTCTCTTCTTTTGGTTTCCATAGTATTCCCTCAAAATTTAATTTCTTTTTGACGACATATTTGGGTTATCGGCAGAATCTTTAAGTTATTTAACAAGGGCTTCTTTGTAGGGGGTTCCAGTGATCACACAAGCTCCTACAGCCTTGCGGCCTCTGTTGCTCAATTTTCGTTTTTTTGATGGCACAGGGACGATCTCATACGGAATGACATGTTTCAGACCACTTGAAGTGCTGGGTTGAGGATCCTCGGCAGGACTTACAGGATGATCCGCAAGCAACGACTCACGGGCCTTAGATGCAGAAAGTTGGCTGTCAGAGGGAGATTTCACTTGATTATTTTCATGTGGCGTCGCCTGAGGACTGCAGGATTTCACCGATTCCTGTGCCGAAGCCAGAAAATCAGCCTCGGTGAAAAGGTTTTTATTCATTGGGAAAATGCCTGTTTGGCTGAAACCATTCAAGGTGAAAGGTTAACCCACCAAGTTTAGTTGGAACCGAAATTATATAGCATAGGGAATAATTGATAATAAAAAGTTGTTGAATATAAAACGTTATTATTATTTACATATTATTAGTAATCTGTAATTTTTTTCTCTCTTTTTGCATTTCTTTAACCTGGCTCTGTTAGGTTAGCTTTATTTTTCCTAACTAATTAATTATTTTTTATTCTGGTTAACATCTAATTATCTCGATTTATTAATTTTTCGCCTTGTATTTTTCCTAATTTTACATTGGTTTTCCTCAGACCTGAAGATAGCGTTCATACGTCGTAACATGTATTCAAGTAAACTTGCCTTTTGGCGTTCAAGACTTATGAAGTGGAACTAAAATTCAGCTAAGAAACGTTTTATATTCAACAACTTTTTATAATCAATTATTCCCTATTCTATATAATTTCTGGTCTTTTTCCAAGTTCTACTTGTATAATTAACGTCTCTAATTCTGCCTTAATTTCCCTGTTCACTTTCATTGGTTAATGTTTTACTTTTCTTTTGACAATTTTGAGTTCATCAACAATATTATCTTATAAATGTTCATTTTAACTCATTACTATACCTAATATATCTTTCTTTGTAATGTTTTGATCATTAATCTGTAACCTTTGTATATGTGATTTTCATTTGTATTGTATTTTAATATGTTTTCTGTA
This sequence comes from Timema poppense, assembly GCA_902141375.1. Taxonomy (NCBI): domain Eukaryota; kingdom Metazoa; phylum Arthropoda; class Insecta; order Phasmatodea; family Timematidae; genus Timema; species Timema poppense. The sequence goes on along the minus strand of CABFOV010006216.1, from coordinate 6,527 downwards.
TTTTAACCTTTTAGTGCTTTTTCTACTCTATTTCACACTCTTCAATAAGATTATAAAGTTTTCATTATTTATAGGCCTACCAGTATTAAGTTGTTCAATCTATCTTCTCTTCTTTATGTAACACATACTCTATTCAGACTTATTATCTATATGTTATTTTATTTCTTATAAACTCTATATGTTTTTTGATAATTAAATTTTTGCTGTATTTTACTTTTTCCATTATATCACTAATTATTTGTTATTTTTAAGTAGATCCTTTAGTTATTGTTTATTGAGCGTTCATTGAATACTTATTATTATTATTATTATTATTATTATTATTATTATTATTCTCCTTACTAAATCACCATGAATATAACTAATATTAAGGTATTAATGGCATGAAATGAGTAATTTGTGTGTGAAGGTCGGTGAAGTTCTAATAAGTGATGGGTCGAGTTCCGGCGTGGTTGATTGTCATGTGTGAGTTAATTAATTCTACAAGCTATGCTAAGTCTATACTTTTTTTTAGTTTTCTCTTGGTTTTTATTTATTTTATTTTTTTTTTAGGTTATAATAGACACTTATTAAGTTAGTATTAAAGCACAACCACGCCATCTTGGGCCATTTGTAGTACCGTTCTTCTGCAGGGTCTTAAGTCCCTAACTATCTCATTTGTGTGTGTCTTTGTCTGTTCGTACAGTCTCTGTAAAGTTCCTGGAGTTGTTTACAGTTTGTCAACGCGTGTTTGTCTGTAGTCCTCGTGCACCATGGTACCCCGGTGATTGTTCTCTACAGTTTGTCAACGCGTGTTTGTCTGTAGTCCTCGTGCACCATGGTACCCCAGTGATTGTTCTCTACAGTTTGTCAACGCATGTTTGTCTGTAGTCCTCGTGCACCATGGTACCCCAGTGATTGTTCTCTACAGTTTGTCAACGCGTGTTTGTCTGTAGTCCCCGTGCACCAGGGTACCCCAGTGATTGTTCTAAGTATTTTGTTTTGTGTTGTTTGAAGTCTTTTTGTGTGATATTTAGCAATGTAACTCCATGCTGGACAGTTGTATAATATTATGGGTTGGATCACTGCTTTATATAGAATAGTTTTTGTGTGGACTGTTAGCTCCCTGCCCTTAATAGTGGGTATAATTGGACGAGCCTGTCTGTTGATTTCTGATTAATATCCTCTATGTGTTTCCTCCAAGTTAATTTAGAATCTTTTGTGACTCCTGAATATTTTGTTTATGTTTTTACTGAAATTTCTGCATCGAATATTGTGAGTGAGGCTGGTAGATGTATGTTTCCACGACTTATGAATATGGCAGCGGTTTTGGCAGCGTTGACCTTAATCCACCAGTTTGTGAGCCAGTCTTGTAAATTACCCAGATATCTCTGCATCGCTAGACTGATATATTTAATATTTTTGTTGATGACGTGGATCATAGTGTCGTCTGCAAAAAGTCTGACCTTGGTTTGTGCGTGGATGGAATGTTGGAGATGTATATATTGTACAGGTTTGGTGAGAGTGAAGGCCCTACCTGGAACCTTCTCTATGTTAGGAAACTTGTGGCTGTATGAATGATCCATTGGGGTTAACTAAGTTTTATTAATTTTTGCAAGGCCTATATGTCAAACTTTGCCTAAAGCTTTTTCGACATCTAAGAATTACGCTATTATTCGAATTTTCTCCGAGAAAGCTTTTGTTGCGTCTTCGATTAAATTTAGTACTGGGTATGTAGTGGAGTGTTTTTACCTGGGATGATTTTTCTGTTTTCACTAAAGTATTTTTATTTGGGTGCAAGTGGGTTTTGTTTATTAAAGCTATGTCTATACTGTAGGTTTTGAAAAGTTCCCCTAATTCCTTTGCTTGCGCGAGAATCCCGTTCGCGTTCCATATAAAATCATGTAGTATGTCTTTAGTCAACTTTTTTGGTCCGTAAGTCATCCTAGGTCATAAAATATTCTGTAACATCTTCTATGAATATGAACATTTTGTCTGTGATATTAGTACATTGACCTATTCTGGCAAGGTAAGGTTTGAAGTGAGCTATAATTTTGATGATGTTCAGTTCCTTTACGAGCCTATTATCTCTTAAATGTCTGATATTGTTGAAGTTGTCTCTTGTCTGGGTGGTTGCGTGCGGGCCCTCTGACCTTGTACCGCTGACGCGTAGCTTCGGTGAATGCTATTAGCTGTGGTGCTGTTTTTCTGCTTGGGGGTGGAGGGACACGCGCCTCCTCTGTGGTTGTCTGTTGGGGCCTACTCCTTAACTGGGCATAGCTGTTTGCCAAGGCCTGGTGCGCTGGAGGGAGTTTTCTTGTTTGTGTGTTTTGTCTTGTGTGTAGCGTGTTCTCTTACGCGAATCTTATATTTTCGAGTAAATCCACGTAGATGGGGAACTTACTGTAGTTAGCCATGTGGCTACCTCTACAATTTATGCACCAGGTAGGGGTGGTGTTTTCCTTATTCAGGCAGTCCTTTGTGTCGTGTAGATTAGTGCATTTTACGCATCTGGGGATGATTTGGCAATTTTTTTGTTTGTCCGAATCGCTGGCATTTGTGGCATTGTTCAATGATGTTTGTGGGTGGGATGTATGGGACTATTTTAACCTTTGTGTGATTAAAGTATTCTATTTTGTAACTATTGGAAGTCTCAGTGTTTTTAGCGATAGTAACTTGGAATGTCGGTAATAGCGTGACTGCCTGTGTGATGTTGTCTACTTTAGAATTTTTTGAGAATTGCCTGACGTCTGTGACGGGGTATCCTAGCCCTATGAGTTCCTGCTGGATGTCCCCTGTAGCCATATTGGGAGCGAGCCCCTTGATGACTACCTTGAGTGGTTTGTCCCTTGGTAGTGTGTATGTGTGGAATTCTTGTTTCAGGTCTTTGAGTAGAAGTTGTACCAGTTTGAAGTCTTGTTTGTTCATGGTGTGGACTTTAAGTCCATTTTCTACGTATGTTATCTTTATTTCATTTCCCAATTCCTTTGCTAGTTTGGTGATGTTGTTGTAAATCTGTTTGCCCAGTGTGACTATCGGTGGATACCTTGTCTTGGGTGCGGTGGTATCAGTTTGTGGTTGGTCGTTATTTGTTGGTTGAACTTGGTTGTCTTTTGTATGGTTTTGGTTCTCGGCCCTTTTCAGGGGGTTGAACTTGTTCTTCATCGTTAGTGCAGTTCTCATTGTTTGAGTTTGTTTTCAAGGTCAGAATCTCCCTTTTCTTCCCAGTTTGTCCACCATTGTAAAAGTTCCTTGTCCGTCAGTGTCGGCCTCCATGACTGAGATTTCCATAGAAAAATATTACATGTCCATGTCGTTTGTTTTTGGTCTAGAGTGGTCGGGGGTGGCCATTTAACTTAACCCTGAGGATGGCAGGCTAGTGGCCAGTGTGGGAGGGCTAAGATACCCTCCTCTGTGCAGAGTAGGAGGGGTTGTACTGTTGAGTGGTGTCTCGGAAGATGGACTCTAACTGCGAGGTATTGCTTCGCAGCTGGTTACGCTTTATAACCTATCGTAGCTTTTTGGCACCGTTAGATATTCCCGCTACTAGCCACTGAAACTTCCATCCCGAGTTTAGTTATGTGTAAAAGATTGGGTCTATCCAGCGGGCGTAAGACGAAAGTCTAACAATTTGCTCAGCGTTGATAAACGCTCCGTGTTAAACGGTATGATCGTTGATAGAACGTCAGCGCCAAAGAGAACTCCTCTTCTTATTGGCTCGATTTGCGGCCACTATAACTCACGTTTACCCACACCAATAGGAAGCTCCATTTTCTCTCATTGGACAAGGCCAGGCAGCAACGGGGGTTATATAATACGGTGAGTTCTGGAGCCGATTCAGTTGCGACCCACCCTGAATAGATGCAACCCACACAACCCGATTCCACAGTTAGGGATGAAAAGGTGTGGAACCTCATCGACGTTGCCATCGACCGCTAGGATTGTGATATGTGGTTGATCCCCATCGCACACTATTGCAACGATTTGATTGACAAACTCATCGTGGATATATGTAACACTCTAACAGAATCAGCGGATGTCATCGACCTCGAACAGCCTACGGTGGAAACGCACATCAGAAACTTGGATCTTATCATTGCAACCTGCTATACACGTCAACTCGTCTATTTGGACTATTACATACTGGATTGTGAACTAAAATCAATTTTAATAACGCATCTAAGAGGCACTGTAAAAGAATGTATGAACGAATATATGCGGCATTCCTGTAAATGTGTATAGTAAATATTATGTACGATATCTGTGAAATCTTTAATTTATGTCTGTAAAACCTTTAATATATAATAAATATATGTTTTGTGATATCGTGTTTTATTCATGCAAAACCTTTCTGTCCCTTACACGAAGATACGAGTCTCGACTTTTCGAGCCGTCAAATTGGCACCAAACATGAACAACGTTCCTCTTGTACTAGCTCAAGATTTCAAGGTCACAATCTATTCTTGTCCCGACTTGTCTAGTCGACCCACTAAACTGGTGCCAGTCATCAGGGTAAAACCCAATGCGATATCATTCAAGGTCGTGTTCTATTCTTGTCTTATTGAACCATCAAACTGACGCCAGGTATGAGTCACCAGGAAAAAATCCATTAACCCATAGGGGGTGGGGAAGGTGTTGCTACACATGCCTTGAAGGAGGGAGAGTGAGGGTAAGTGAAAGGGGTCTTACGGCTTGGAACTATCTCTCCCACTCTTCGCTACGCTGCCGTCAGGAAAGCTTCGTGCTCCATGTTCCCTCCGATCCAGAGGGAGGAACGCCCGGCGTCGTGGATTGCACACCAATAAATAAAAATAAACTCCAACGCCCCATCACAATCCTACTCACGCATAAATAATCAATGAGCACAAATAAAAAACAAATGCTCACACATAAAAAACAAATTAGACAAGAATAAATAAGTTTGTAACACTGGAAAGGGAGTCAGGAGGAGGAGAAGGGGTCAAGGGGAGGGGAGGATGTCAGGAGGAGAGAAGGGAGAAAACAACAGCCAATCATAGAGTGATGTAGCGGGGTCACGTGATCAAATTCAACAAATCATATCGTTGTCCCCATACGCCACCCGAGGTAGTAAATACATACTTATTAATATTAACCACTTGATCGTCAGGGCAAGAGTTAGGATTATCCACTAAAAACCTGGACGTAAGGACATGGGATAGTTTTTATGTAGATTATAAAATATGTATAGTTTGAATTATACACCAACATCTTTGGGGGTATAAAGTTGAACATAAATTATATATCTAGGGGTACGTGGACAGAGTGTTTTAAGAAGAAACTCTTCTCTAAATTGTTTGTTGAAGCTGGAGATCACAGGGAATATTGGCAACCATCTCTATCACAGTATATTTTCCAGCAGATAAGTACCAAGCGTGTCAATTTCACGTCCTGCCTTCCTTGCACTGAAGAACTGATGATTTCCTTCGTCACCCTCGACCCTAAAAAAATCCTCTCAAATGAACCTCATAAGGGAAAGGGGGTGGGGTGGGGGGGTGGAGAGTTGAAGCCCACGGACTCCTATCTTCGATAAATAATTAACCGGTGGTGATGAAACACCAGGGGCTGATTTACATGCAAATATCTCCCGTTGACAACCTCTTTATTGGGGAAGGGGCGAGGGGGTGTGACCTGAATGTTCCACCCACCCGGGTTCAAAACCACCTTTCCCCAAGCGCACAGCTACTTCCTAAGAATGGAGACATATTTATTTGATAATATTTATATTTTATCTGAGGTATTTAACGTGAACTTTCTGAACCGACTGATATGTCAGCACATGACCTTAAAACAAGCTTAATAGTATAGAACCAACACAACACTCAGCCCACGTACATTAATATATCTGTGAAAGAGGGAACCCACATATAACCAGTGATACATTTACTGGCCATGAAGGAAATATAAGCCAGGAGACTTTGTTTAGTAGACAGACACTCTACCGGTTGAGCTAAATTGTCAGATTATTTTTTTAAACAAGTTCCCCAAACGGGCGCCCTCGAATTACACAATATAGTAAACCTGTGAGCAGACACAAATATCTCCCAGTGAACTGCAGAAAATCGTCAAGTTAAGGGTAACCCCCTTGAGTTGGGTCAAGGCTAGACTTAGAGCATTTAACTGTAACGTTCCTTAATTTATGCGTTAATATTAAACTGTGAACTATATAAACACAGTGTTCCCTCACCTGTGAACTATAAACACAGTATTCCCTCATCTGTGAACTAAAAACACAGTATTCCCTCATCTGTGAACTATAAACACAGTGTTCCCTCACCTGTGAACTATAAACACAGTGTTCCCTTACCTGTGAACTATAAACACAGTATTCCCTCATCTGTGAACTATATAAACACAGTGTTCCCTCACCTGTGAACTATAAACACAGTATTCCCTCACCTGTGAACTATAAACACAGTGTTCCCTCACCTGTGAACTATATAAACACAGTGTTCCCTCACCTGTGAACTATATAAACACAGTGTTCCCTCACCTGTGGGCTATATAAACACAGTGTTCCCTCACCTGTG
>CABFOV010006215.1:0-36310 GCA_902141375.1 Timema poppense | reverse complement strand
TTTTAAGTTATACCTGACTCGGGGAGCGCAACAAAACTCCCGTAAGGCTGGGTATCTGTTTTGTCCTTGTCTGTGCCCTTGGGTATTTTTATTATATACTTTATCTCCATCATTCTCCTTGAAATTTGCTCCTTTTTCATCACCATTACATGGCCATACCATCTCATCCTTGCTTTCTCTACTTTCTCATGTAGTCCTTGTACCACCCCTCTTGCCCAAACATCATTCATAATGCTCTTTTACCTTGTGACATCTATCATTCTCCCCAAAAACTTCATTCCCATGGCATCCATTTTCCTGATCTCTTATATTCAATGTCTATTTTTTTTTCTACTGCATATTATCTAACTAAATATTTCAAGGTGGAAAAATGATCCGTGGTTCACAATAACATTTTCACCATTTATTATTGTCAAATTATGGAATTTATTTTAAAATTAGAAGTATTCATCTGTAACTTGTGAGCCTCATCATTATAGATAATGCACAGCTTATATAAACAATTAAAATCAGGTGTTAACTCATTATGCGATAAATTGGCATATTCATTAGAAAACAGTTGAATAAAGATCAGTGAAACATATACCAAATTTTAAAAAAATAGTATAATTTAAAAAAATGGGTATTTTATAATTAAACAAAACATGATTTCACTGGTTAAACATCTGCAAAGTGTTTTTTATTTTTAAATTAAAATCAAATCTTGAATCCAAGCAAATATTATTCTTTAATTTCAAATAGTTATCAAATCATATCCTAGAAAAATATTCTAATGTTATGATTTAAAAACAAAAGTGTGCTTAAAAAAATCAGATTGGTTTTGAATCCTATAACGATAATGCTAATTTTTATGCGAATTCTACGGTTTTCATGCAAATAACACATTTAGGTGGTTCTTTTTCTAAATAAACACTATTTCTTTGTAATTTGGCAAATACCACATTATACATTACTTTCAACGTGGTAACACTGTCGATAGCGTTATGACAGGGCTGCTGTTTCTACAGATAGTATCTGTTTTTGCTTATTTTAAAGGTATAAAATGGATCACAGGCTATAAATGAGTATTTTCACTGATATTTAGCCACTTTTTTAACATTAAAAATCACGATTTCTACTTTTACACATTACAATACTTAAATTTCGATCTCGGTAGATCAGTGCTTTGTTTTCAACCTGTAAAAGATTTCACGCTAGGTTCAAGCAAGGACATTAATATATATGGACCTTGCTACATGTGGTCATGTTAGGCAAAATTATATCTTTTTTATTTGGATTCCCTTCTCCTTATTTGATAGTATTTTAGTCTTCTATGACAACATGTTTTGGTGTTATTATTGTTTGGTCTAAAGATGAATTGATAATCGATTAGTTTAATATTGACATTACTGAATGTGAAATGTTTTGTGCATATTTATATTCAATTTTTCTCTTAATATGTTAATAAATAGTTAATACACAATATGAACAACACATGTGAACGGCTATAACCTAGTGTTTTTAATTAAAACTAATTCAACTCATATTTACATAAATAGCAACATCGCTTTCAGCATATATTATCATAGATTTTTTTTAGAAAAATAACATCACTTTTCCCGTAAAAATAACCTCACCTTTTGCAGGTTTCTTTATGTAAGTTATTCAACATGTTCATGCAACAATAGTTTGCCTCATCAAAGCAGTAAAGAACACCATTTTTTGTGATGATTATAAACTATTTCAATAAATATCTTCATTCTTCAAAGTTAACAGATTTTTTTCCCCCATCCATTATTATCTCCAGCATGTGGCTTGCGTCAATTTAGTATTAACGTCATATATTTTTTCACTACCGGCTGGCTAGGCCTGTCGTAGCGTGATGGCCCTTATAATCTATCTTGAGAATATAACAGGCACAACATCCAGTCCCTGGCCGTTAATTTATCAATGTTAAAGGGTAAACCCATATTTTCATCAATTATTAATTTTTGGTCCATGCTGAGAATCGAACTCGGGACTCTCAGCTTAGTAGGCAGACACACTATTGACTAAGCTAAGGTGTCGGGCCAAAGTTAACACATTTGTTATGCATTATTCGAAGGTGCGATTATAGGCTATATGAAAAAAAAGTGTTCACCAAACATTTACTTCCCCACAAGTATTGTTATTAAAAACCTATTAATGTGTCTTAGGCATGTAGGATTTTGAAACGGCCTAAGACCCATATTTTTTTTATTTATCAAATAATATAAATTTTGAATTGATATTGATATTATCGAAGCTTCACAAACCCCTATTACTGGTTTCTGCTTCACAGTTTTCTGGTGAAAAATACAGAAAACTGCATTAGTATTTGATTTTTTGTTAGAGCGTTATCTTGTATCTACTTTCCTGGTTGATTGGCCATTAGATTGGTTATGAAGAAAAACCTGTCTTCAGTTTTGAGGGGCATAAATGTATGTGTTGGGCTTATAAAGGATATTACAGGAAATTTAAATTTAAAGTAAACACACAATTTTCTATCTTAACTTGGCTATATCTCACTCAAAAAGCTTTATATTTTATTTTTAAATCCCATTTATTATAAGCTTAATGCAAGCTCTGTTCACCCGTCATAGATCCTTGATCGAGCAGTACTTCGGTGGAACATTTGATGTAGAACTTAAGTGTACAGAAGCTGAAGAGGAGCTACCAACTCACAGCAAAGAGAACTTCCTGCAGTTGAGCTGCTTCATCTCGCAAGATGTTAGATACATGGTGTCAGGACTTAAATCTGTAAGAAATTTACCTCCCTTTGTGGGGCTTACATTATGTTTTCTAAAATAGATATAAATTGCAAAGTTTTATGTCTAATTATTATTTTGAATTATTTAAAGTGCACTTTCTGAACTGATTATATCAGCACACAAGAGTTTCTATGAGCGAGAGTGAAAGGGTCCACCAATTTTGCCGAAAAGGTATTTTCATAAACCTGTCAGGGGTTTTTTATATGCCACATTCGACATGGGACCAATGGCTTTACTGTACTTCCCCTTCGAAGGAAGTTGTATTAAAGATTTTTATTGCTCAAAAAAAAAAATCTATCAACCTCAGCTGGGTCTGAACCCACAAAGTTCGGGTCCTATCCTGAGGCAAGCACTTTACCCCAAGACCACCGACATTGACTAAATCTAATTAAAAGCTGTATAATAAGATAGTGTAAAACACTGTACAATATTCTTTTTTCATATTCCTGAAAATTAAAATCATATATAAGTGGGAAGTGTTAGTGTAAGAAAAAATGAAGGGAGAAGTATGTTTATTCCTATCTAGGCCTAACCTAACTATCCTTTCAGGTTGGCTTCCTTCACTAGGATACCCAACCTATTGTATGTAAAATCACTCACTGGTGGTCAGACAGTTTAAAGCATTATGTTGACAAAATACTCGATTACTGGTGATGGAGAGGCTGAGGTTTGAGTCTTAGGGCCAGTTTTATAGTCAAATTTAGTACGCCTCAAGTGCGGCGCTACACTAAGTACATGACGACACCTACCTAGAATGGAATGGGCCACTTTCCTATGCGAGAACGGCCCATTCCATTTCTGGTTTAGGTAGGTGTGGTCTTGTATTTAGTGTAGCGCCGCACTTGAGGCGTACTAAATTTGACTATGAAACTGGCCCTTAGCTGTGGTGTGATTTTCCACACTTGATTTTATTGCTAGGCCTTCGACCCCATGAACCATTATGTTATTAAAGGATTTGAAAAAAATAAAAAAGATATTATAAATTTGTGTCTGAATTTGTTTTTGAGCTCTTATTGGAATTTTAGCCCAACTTAACTATAGAAAAGGCTTACAACCAGACCTAATTTATTTTGTACAGTGGCACATCATGTTATCTCCCTATTATTTTATACCTTTTCCTGTTTCATTTCTTAAAAATAGGTATTATTACTCCCTTTTTCCAGTTAAGCATGAAGAATTATTGAATTAAATTTTGGTTTAAATTAGGAGGGATAGCCAGCACACTTACCTAAGTGATACTGGAGTAGAAATTGTTTAGATATAACACTAAAAAACACATTTTTAAGGACACGCTTTCACTGTCACAGACAGCTTCATCAGGTCAGGAGAGTAGACTGATGCTTTTGGTTGAACTGTAACTAAACAGTCAACCTTACAGTTCAACCAAAAGCATCAGTCTACTCTCCTGACCTGATGAAGCTGTCTGTGACAGTGAAAGCTTGTCCTTAAAAATATGTTTATGTGTTTTTTAGTGTTATATCTAAACAATTTCTACTCCAGTATCACCTAGGTAAGTGTGCTGGCTATCCCTCCTAATTTAAACCATGATTTAGCCTAGTGCTCTATACCACATAACCTGAATTAAATTTAAATCTCTTTAGTTTATATTAGAGATGTATTTAAGCCTATATTTGTCAAATCCAAATATTGAATGTGAATCTTAAATTTTCTTTCAAATTTCAAACCCAAATTTGAGTCCTTAAATCTTTAAATATATACAACTTTATTAAAAGTGAAAATATTTAAAATGCAATTTAAAGAAAAAGTTGTTCCTATTGACAAATGCTTTTTTTTTATCCTCCAAAATACCAATTTATTAAAAGTGTTTAAAAATGAAGTGGCCCAATGGATAAATAATTTTATAATAATGGAAATTGATCAAAATAAAGAAAAAGGAAAAATAAACTAATAAGAGTAAACTTAATAAAGAAAGCCCACATAAGGAAAGAGAAAAACTGTGGGAAAAATCCATAGATTGATTAAAAGTGTTATTTTAAGTCAAGGTCTTCATAATTATTGTATCCCAGATACTTCTTTGATAGTTCTACAAATCTTAAATTTCTCTCAAATACATAGGATCTGAAAGTCCCATTTCTTGTTTATATTTATGTGAAATATTTGATATTTCTAGAAAATGCAAGAACAGTTGGTGAAGCAATCCCCAACTCTAGAACGAGATGCTGTTTACAATAAATCTGTAAGTACTTAACAATCTGCACAGTAAATTAAATAGGTAACTCTCAACAATAACTTAAAATTATGCTATGTTTGGTGATGAAATGTTGTCTGCATGTTTCATGTACATTTTCCTACAGACTAAATAGTAAGTTTCCTTTGTTTTCTTAGTAGAAGTGCACAGTAATTCATTGCCTATGTTAATACCAATGAATCGGCTCTTTTTAATCATCAATAAACATTGAACAAAACATGGAAGGGCAAGGCCTGCAAACCTACTAGAAAAACGTAGATCCAAAAGACTACATTTAAAATATATGACAGTAATTTTCAATGCATATAATTCCCTTTATTCACCATTGAATTAAATAGTACAAACTTTTAAGTTTTCTAATTTTCTTATATGATGTTTTGAACATATGTTTCAGTCTAAGATTAGCAGGTTACCGTCATACCTGACTGTTCAATTTGTTAGATTTTACTATAAGGAAAAGGAATCGATCAATGCAAAGATCTTAAAAGATGTCAAATTTCCGCTTGAGTTTGATGCCTTTGAGCTTTGCACCCCAGAGCTACAGAAGAAGCTAACACCAATGAGATCACGTTTTAAGGTTAGCTACAAGCTCCTTTATTTACCAATTTGTAATGTTTAGCTGCATGTTTTTACTTCTACTAATATAATTTTGTTTCTTCATTAAATTACACCCATTACTGTTTTAAGCCTATAGCTTGGGTTGGTTTTTTATTCAAGCCATATATTTTCCACTGCCGACTGGCTATATCTAAAATAGCTGTAGTTTCATATGCCTTATAATTTATCTTAAGATTAGGACAAGGACAATGACAATATCCACTTCCCATCTGTTAATTTATCAATGTGAAAGGGTAAACCCATATGTGATCATTGATAAATTTTCAGCCATACTGGGAATCAATCCCAGGATCCTTAGTTCAGTAGGCAGACATGCTACCGACTGAGCCTAGGTGTTGGATATTGACTCTAAATACGTAATTAAATTATAAATTAATAATTAGAACCATTACAAATAGGGGTGTGCGAAGGCCATTTTTTAAATGCGAAACGAAGTTGAAGCGTATCTTGAAACTTGCAAAGAAAATTCGAACTCGAAGCTACCTAGGATATTTGTTGTTAGCGCTACTTTTAATTTTTAAATTAATTATTTTTCCAGATCTTGTCATTAACAAGGACCAGGAAAATTTCCTTATTATCTAAGGACTATTTAATAATTAATGCACATGGGCCTAATGATAAGCTTAGTAAATTATCAATAAAGTTTTAATTTTTACTTACATTGTGAAGTTTATAATATTATTTTGCAAACCTTACATATGCATGTCTTTTCATCTTCATTTTTATGATAATAATTATAAATTAAATTCTGTTTTCATTTCCCACTTTCCGTATCAGCCATTTTGAATCTTAAAGAAAATGCAAAGAAGTTATGAACAAATTTTGTGTCAAAATGCACTTGTAAATTTGTCACAGATAATTCCAAAGAGATGGAATATTAAGGACTAAACATTAGACACAAGCTGTGATGATAGCACAACTAAAGCACTTTCTTTTCTTCATACCTCTGAATATGGTGTTATTTCTTTATAGGTATTTTTATTTTTTACAAAATTATGTTTGTGATAGTGAATATAAAATATTTGTATTTACTTACCCGTTTATGATCTTTGCTTACTTTGTGTTAGTTAAATTACTAGTCATTGTTAAAATTATGTTTAATAACAGTTTTAAAATTATCAACTATTGAAAAATGTAATATTTAATAAGATAGAATTAAATCGTTTAATACTTTATCGAAGTTTTAACCTTCCTTCAATTTTTGTTGAACATGCGAAGGTTATTTTAGATGTTAAAAGTCGCAGCCAAAGGAGATTGGACTTCGACTTTGACTTTTCGAAGCCTCGCACACCATTAATTACAAATGGTAATCACAATATTGTTTACAAATATGTCACAGTTGCTAGCAAGTGATAGCACCAGTGTGTTGACATTGTTTATCCAGAAAGGCATGGAAAGTCTTGGTCGAGTGTACATAGTAGGGATGTGGCAAGTTTTGAAAACTTTGACATAACCTTGAATATTAGTCAGGGTCGGCTTTGATTCAATCTTGACATTTACAAACTTTGCCAATATATTTGGAAGAACGTACAGGAAAGGTGGATAGAAACATATAAAAGGGAAAGCGAACGGAGGTTTTGTTTATTGGGGTTTGCCAATAATATATTTATAGCTAAAATGTATATTTGTGTTTAGTATTTGTTATTTTGTGCTGTTATTACATCACAAATTAATATTCTCATAACAAACATTTAAAATTATATTACAAAATGTGATAACTTAATTTATCGGCTTAGGACAAAATATGTTAGTCGTTTTTGCCATACACTATTTTATAACTATAATAACACCTATGACCATGCGATATATAATACTATTTTCTTAAACATTAATTTTTCTTTAGGTTATTTAATTTTTAATTTGGCTCTGGGCTTATTTCATAATATTCAATTAGACGTGGTTTCTGATTGAAAAAATGTCGTTTTCACACCCCTAGCATATAGTATACAAAAGTTGAGACAAAGTTCTACATGAATGTGTGTCGTCATGTGTTATCCATGCAGGAGTTGGATGACAAGCAAATTGAGGAAGCCCAACAACAGAGCACTCGTGGCAAGGGGAAAGGTGACAGTGTTGTCAAGGTCAACACCAGGCAGGAGTCATTCTGGTTTGAGGATGGTGAGGTTCTTAAAACTACTCATGGTTTCTGTTTATATCTGCTAAACATACTCCTCACTGGGTTTCAGTTTAATTTGGTGAATTAGCCCTATCACAGTTATCATTTTGATCCTAGTTCGAGCTTATATCCACTACTTTATTTATATTGTTTCACCTCTTTTCAGAGAGAATTAATTTTTACTTTTTATATAGCATTCACTATGTCATAGACCTCCTCTGTTGTCTAGTAGTCAGATTTCCTGGATAAAGATCCACATGTGAAGCATTAGGCCTGGAACGGGTCAAAGCTTTGTGTGTACAAATGAGGAGATACTTGAATAAATAAGTAGGATATTTGGTCTAGAAAACTGAGATTAATGGCCGGAGAGTTTGTGCTGACCACATGATACCCTCTATCCGCAAATGTTGCCACCATCACTGCTAACAGTGGCAGCCACTTGGTCGGTATAGCTTGTTTGCAGGCTCACGCTATGAAGGTTTTTTTTGTCACTTTGCCATTATATTAGGGCCTTAAAATACAGGGGAAAAAAATAGTTTTAGACTAGGTATAATATAAAAAAATTGAAAATATGATCTCTCCCTGTTATCAATTAGTTTGATTTAATGAGGCTCTTCTGTATATATTTTATTATTGCTCTTAATCTTCACATATTCTGTTTGTTACTTAACATTATGTTACAGATCTGGGCTCCAACAATTCTGGCTACTATACTCTTCAGGCTGTGTTGACCCACAAAGGTCGCTCCAGTTCTAGTGGTCACTATGTGGCCTGGGTCAGACAGAAAGCTGACGTTTGGCTCAAGTGTGACGACGATGTTGTCTCCCCGATCACTTCTGAGGACATACTCAAACTCTCTGGAGGAGGTGAGACTTTATTTGCCACAATAACTTGGAATATTGTACAGCAATAGTCTATTGTTTTGTTTATATAATTACCAGAAGAGTCGACCATGTGTGTTGTATGTAGATATGAAGCACTCTAATCCCCGATTTCTCGAATCTCTCCAATCATATGGTGTTTGTGAAATTTAATATTCTTAAAAATCCCAAAAATGTATCTCAAATACATTTATGAAGACCTTTACTTGAAATAACAATTTTAATCCATTACTAAAAGGAATAATATAGACCTATGTAGCTGGAAGAGTAAAAAAGGACAAATTTGAATTAATATAATTAATTTACATAAAAAGTTTTTTTATAATATATTAGACATGTCAAACAAAATATCATTTGTCTGTGGCTTCAAGCTTTTTTGGAAATAAATTTTAAATATTTTCAATTTATTGTACATTTTAAACAGTCGAGGACTCAAATTTAATTAGAGATTCTACAAAAAAATTTTAGATACATAGTCGAGAACTATAGAATTCGACCCCAAGGTCTAGTTGTTGTTGTTAGCACCGCGTCTTACTACCTGTTTGGGCTATACACACTAGGCTAGATGTGTAATGCTTGGGTGATTGTGAGATTAAATGGAGGACCTACAGTTTAACATGAGATCCGAAACACGGTGGAGGTCTGGCATTCCACACATTCATAAGTTGTGATTAATACACGTCTTGTCAGAGGTGAAGGAAGGGTTTGGTAATCAGATAAATCTGTGCCGGAGCCGAGGATTGAACCCCAGACCCCCAGCACAGGAGTAAAGGTCTAGTTGTGTGCCAAACTTGTAACTCCAGAAGCCACTAGTTTTCCCATCACTCAGGACTGGTACCTTTGCATTCCATCTTACATAACCTTTCCATTTTTCCTACATCAAATTAGTTAAGATTACGCTAAGACATTCATCTTTTTTATATTCATATCTTAAAAATTTAAAATAACTAAGATAAGAAAACAAGACCTACACACTTAACAGGAAAGCTTAAGCTTAGATGAATAATATAAAATAAATTTGAGGTGTGTGAAACTTCGAAAAATTCAACTTTGCTTTGAATATGTGTTGCTTCAAATTTTATTTGAAAATATAATTTCAGCTTTAACAATGACAAAGCTTTGCCAATAAAAGTATTTAAAAGAAAAAATATACATTTATGTTCAATCTCATTCATTTTGTGCTCTATAAGAAAAATCTCTCTTCGCTTTATGAGGTAATTGTATTATATTTGGAATGACGGTATAGGAAAGGTTGATAGAAACATTTTTTTTATCTTCGCGGCTTACTACCTGTTCGGGTTATACGCTTTAAGTACTAATTACACTGATGGATTAGGAATTGGGAAGGTTGAATTAGAGGAAGTGAACCCGCATTCGCGTGGAGGGAGAGTGGAAAACCATTTAAGGAACCCCCCCTCCCCCCCCTCAGTTCACTGGATCGAGATTCGAACCTCGATCTCCCCATCCTCAGCAGTCGAGCTCAACACGACTAGCGCGTTAGCCAACTACGCCACCGAGGCGGGTTAGAAACACATTAAAGGGGCAAACACAATATGGCTTTTACAATGCAAAGAAGAACACAGTGTACACTTTATAATGATGCCATTGGACAAAGAGGTAATGGTTGCCTCTTGAAGAAAATCAATCGTTACCGCCCATTCTCCCAACCTAGATTTCATTCTATCGGAACTCATTAGGGAGGAGTGTGAAACTTGCAACACAACTTTCTAAAAGAGGAAACCATAAAAAATAAAAGAGAGAAAATGGAAAATTGTAAAGAATGATACGACACATAGCTAAAAACATGTGACAGAAAGGACAAACACAGGAAAAGGACATTGTATGTAAATATATAATATATCTCTATAATAATGCTATTATATACATAACAAATTCATGTTATCGTTACAAATATCTAAAATATTAAATCATAAATTGTGTAATAGTTTAATATAGTAGTCTAGAAAACATGTTTGTAATAAACCATTCTGTAACTTATATTTGATTAATATTATTATTATTAGCACCGCGTCTTACTACCCGTTCGGGTTATACACACGCTCCTCTGTAATGGTAGGGTGGTTGTGAGATGAAATGGAGGACCTACAGTTTAACGTGGAATCTGCTGCTACATAGTTTGGAAAATTCAAATTTAAACATATTTTTAATCATAGTTATTTTTATAGTACCTACCTTATAAAAATTTTAGTTGTCTCCTAGAAATGGCAACCTTCCCATTTCCTTGTGTGAATTACATATTGTTATTAATTGTTCATTGATACCAGTAGGCTTTCCGATACCAACATTTAATTTTACATCTTCAGAGTAAGAGGCATAGGAGTGTAATTCCAGGAAGCCTTGGCTTAATTGTTGATTTTCTTAGACTTTTTGTTTTTTCATAGACTCGCTACTACTGCAAGGTCTATCACTATCAACCAGACTAGGGGAAATACTAGAGCTATTTACTACTATGAGTTTTTCCTGATCATATAATTTACGTTTTACAAAACTTACAATACTCCTGTGATCCTTACTTCTAGGTATTTCTTAGCGATGTTTATTAGATACATGATATCCGAGCTTATCATGTCTGCCACGCCATTCACAATAAGCACAGTTAACGTCTTGTTTGCTCTTAAAAGTCAACATAATAAAAATTTGTTTCACTAAACCATCTAATTTCTCATAAACATTTATCTATTGTGCAATGTGCAAACATTAATAGGTCCACTAAAAACAACAATTTCATGGTTACACAATTATTACAATATGCTTGTCACAAGTTTAAATAAACTGTGCGCACATCACTGTGTAATTAGGCCACAAATAATAGTTGTCTGAATTCAAACTAAAACAAAACATCACTCACCCTTCCCTACCCTCCACCGCCTGCCCACCATAGCTTTCAAACATTCGCGGTAGGGTAGGTGACTGATGACTCATCACTCAATCACACCATTAGCCAGGTTGAATTATTAGATTTTTCCTTTACCCCTTATCTCAACCTCTGACTTCTTATCTAGATCTTTTGGCTCATTATCTTAGCCCCTAGACACCGCAACTCTTTGTTCTTACATCGGCACTGCCTCACTATGGCACATACTGATTGTGTTGGTGTTAAGGGTCATCGGCCTTTGTTTTTCATACAAATTAAACAACCATATCAGAACCAGAATGTACTAAAAAGTCAACAAAATTGTTGGACTTTTCCCTGCCCCATATTTCCCACCGACTGCTATAACTTTCCTCGAACTCCGTTCGGGCATATTCTGTACCCCTGAGATCACATAAATTTTATCCCATCATTTACATCCATTACTGTTGTCTGTGGCCCGAGTCAATATTTTATTCAACTCACATATTTTTCCACTACCGGCTTGCTAGGCCTGTAGTAGCTTCATATACCTTATAATCTAACTTAAGACTAGGACAAACACAACATATAGTCCCTGGCCATTAATCTATCATTGTGAAAGGGTAAACCCATATTTTCATCAATGATACATTTTTGGTCATACCGGGAATCAAACCCGAGACCCTTTGCTCAGTAGGCAGATACACTACCGACTGAGCTAAGATGTCAGACTCATTTTATTCCATCATACCTTTTTTTTCTTTTTCTTAATATTCAAACTTCTATTCTTCATCGGAAATATTTAATAGGGCTCTGCGAGTACTCTGACTTCGAGCCGAGCTCGTCCTTTAAGCTCGAGATCGAGATCAAAAGTTTTGTAGGCTCGTCATTTTTTAGCTTTCACTTGATGTACTTAATAATCAATTTTTTAAATGCAATAGTAAGCATAGGCTATTTAATTGAGATAATATCGGCATTTCCACTTATAAATCATTTGATTACTTAACACATTGTTAAAAATTAATATCAATTTTCACATTAATAATTTAATAAAGCTTTAGAACCACTTTCGACTGGTATATTTATTCAGTATTGTCCATTTTGAATTATACTGGGTTGAAGTGGTTTACTTATATTGCCATGATAAAGCAATGAAAATAAAAACATACATAAACAAACAAACATAAACAAACATAAATAATTGAATGATTCTTTTTACTCTTTTTACCTGGTCTCTTTTTAAAATAATAATTTATGTTAAATTAAAAATGTAATATAGAACATACTATTATATTAAATGTTTTCAAACCAATGATATTTAAAACTTGTATTAATTAATACATTTAGCTACAAAACTAGTATTTTTGGAAATATTTATTTTTCATATGAAGAGATATTAATGTAAAAGTCATAGTTCTGAAAATTCAAAACAATGTGCTACTGTGGAAGTTTTGAAGAAATGATAAGTGTTGGCTAAAAGTATTTGAAGAAATGAAGAGAGAAGTTTGTTCCTCTATACACCTAACCTATCATTTAAGGATGACTTCCTTCACTATCACTTATCTTACATTATTGTGCTGTGTTTCTACACTATCTTAGATTTTTGTTGGAAGAACGGTAGATAAAATTTAAGTTTATTTCTTAGCGGCCAACATTGATGGCATTTTATTATTTTTGTTATTCTAAAGGTATTGATAATATCTATCAAAAGTGACAGCTGTAGATAACATGACTTGATATATAAATATGTTAAAATTGTTTTAGTAACTTTAGTAACTAACTTTTACTCTTCTTCCTACCAAAATCATACTATACATTTGCAAGGCTCATGCAATTATTCATTTAACTACTTTAAAAAAATAATTGTTAGTGTAAATTTAATGTCCTTAAAGATGTTAGTGTTGAAACCATTTTAATTATGCTTTCTATTAGGCTCTATAATTTTTTAGTGTTGTTCTTATTTTTAAATTGTGTTTTTAAGTGTTATTTCTAATTTAAAAATCTATATTTCCAATTATTAACTTTTTTTTTTCTAAAAAGCATTTATATTTATAAAAATGAGTCATTCATATTTTAAGAACATGTGTTTTAGTATATTTTCCAAATCTGAAATTTTAAAGATGTGATACCTATTTACATTTAAAATAGACAAATATATGCTCTTTAAAATCATGAATATATTTGAACTCGACTCAAACTTGTGAGCTCTTAGAAATATTCAATTCAAGTTTGACTCGAATCAAAAATCCCAAGCTCACAGGCCCCTAATATTTAATATTATTATCGTATTCTGCTTTGCTTTGAATTGAAAATGTGGACTTAGCACATCACTATAACACACCTCAAAATATAATTTTCCCAGTACATCTGACCCGTTTATAAGTAAAAGAGCATGCACTGAAATGCACCTAAGACATATTTGAACAAGCAACTGTCTAATTCAAGTTATTGTGACATAAACATGCAATATTTTTTAGTTTTTGTATTCTTTATTGTATTCACTTTTCATCTTAATTGATTTTAGACATTTTGTGCTCTTTTCATTGGTTTATAATAATTACATTAATTAATATTATAACTTGCTTCAGTGGTCACATGGTATAAGGTGACACACACACTCACAAAAGACTGAATTCCCGGGGACAAGATCGAGGTTTGAAATTAGATTAGGTATTCTAGATGTATTTTTATTAAGTGGTTTCTCTAGCTTCCTTTATGCAAATGTGGGAACATTTCCTCTAAAACAACTTCTTTCTAGTCCGCTCGAATAGTAATACGCTGAGCAAAAAAATTAAACACAGTATCTACAAGTATTTTTATGTTCGCTTGCAGGTGACTGGCATTGTGCTTACGTTCTTTTATATGGACCAAAGGTATTAGAAGTGCCTATAGAAGATAACACAACGGAACTACAAGACGAAACGCCAATGGACACTTTATCAGCTCCAAACCAATGATTGCTTTGTGCTATTACACAACGCAGACGAAAAAAATAAATCGCTTCACACTGATGCACACCAGCGCAGTTTTATTTTGTCATTTTTTATTTACCCTCTTGTGTTATTTTGTGATAAGTTTATTGTTTACTTTTGACGATACATAATAAATTGGGTTTATTGAATTATATTTCGATTTACAATTGTTTGTTTTATTTCCTTAAAGTTTAACAATTTTGAGATTTCAGGGTCTTTATTAGTTTACATTAGATTAGATTAAAACATTTTTAATAAAGAGACCCAATGGCTTAAAATAATTAGCCTTTGGGCCTATTCATTGTTAAACTTTTTGTGGGAAATTGTTAGAAATTTTCCTGTAGTCAAAATATCATTCCCGCACAGGTCTACTAATTACGAAACACACAAATAGAAATATTCAAAAAAAACTTATGAGCACTAAGAACAAGTACAGTACTGCTAAATATATATGAAAGAATATGACTTGTGTTTGTTTCTATCCTATTATGAAGAATACTAACTTTTGTTAATTCACACCGTATCACCAAATATTGCTGTACTCCACTATCCATATGGTTTACCTAACTATGAAAGGGCTGTTTCATATAGTTTTTTTC
Organism: Timema poppense; assembly: GCA_902141375.1. Lineage (NCBI taxonomy): Eukaryota > Metazoa > Arthropoda > Insecta > Phasmatodea > Timematidae > Timema > Timema poppense. The sequence continues at coordinate 21,293 of CABFOV010006215.1, read as the reverse complement.
TGGCCTGCTTCAAGAAAACATATTTTAATATCTTTACCTACTTAAAATACTCACCCATTTCACTGGTTGCATGGTCCAAGGCACTACTCTAACAAGACCAGATTTCTGATGAAGGGGAGAAGAAGGTAGTTAAATCTCAGTTGGGGGACCACAGAGGATATTTTTCACATCATCATCACCATCTTCATCATTTTCCAGCCTTTGGAACATAAACCTCTCCAATGTTTCCTTTCTCTTTTCCCCTCCATACTTCTCTACAATCCCTAGAGCCACCTGTTCCTTGGTCTTCCTTTAGGCCTCCTGCTCACCACTTCAATATCCAACATTTTCTTTGATATCCTCTCCTCACATGGCAGTACCACCTTAATCGTGCCTTCTCAATCTGCCCTGCTCTGACTCCTCAATTATTCCTCTCTCATTTCTCATCCTATTCATTCTTGTCACTCTTATATCATTTTAGTTTTCTCTTCCTACTTCACTCTTAATACGACTCAATTGTCTCATCCTTACACTTTAGGTTAAGCCGTTAATAGCTTTGGTGTCTAACATGACAATTAAAAAATTAGCACATTACTTATACAATTTAGGCTTAACCTACAACAGCACACCTAACACAACTCTAGTGCCATTAATTACAATAGGTTTGAATACATTATTTTAGGCACTAGGATTGAACCCATGACTTTCAAAATGTCTAAAGCATGCCTATTCACTCAACCATTGTTACTTAAGTTAAAAGGTTGTATCTTGAAATAAGAGCTATCTTAGCGATTTAATTTGAATTTAAAACAGATTTGAATTCTGGTTGATAATACTGGATTAGTCTTTCTCCATAAGGTGTTTTCCAGGCAAAGGATGGTGAATTCCCTTCAACTTCATTATCATTCTGTATCCTCTAATTAGTGTTAGTCATTGATAGCCTCAATAGTTAGTAAAAAAGACAGCACTAAAATGCTTCAGTGAACTACTGGAAATATTTATTTTCAAATATAATTTTCTGTTCTATTGATAATCTGCTCAGCAAATTGAATAGTGGTTACTGACCATCATTTAAGGTGGGGTGGAAGCTTCTATTGATAATTTGCTTAGCAAATTGAATAGTGGTTACTGACCATAATTTAAGGTGGGGTGGAAACTAAAATTCCACATTTATATATTATTTAAAACATAACACTTTTTTGGCCAACATTAATAAATGTCTCTTCAGTAGGTACATTTATCCGAGACCTTAGCTTATAGCATGTCTACATACTGAATTAATGTCCCTAGGTTTGATAAGCAAAATGATTGACAAATTTATCATTGATGAAATATGGGTTTACCCTTTCACAGTGATGAATTAACGGCCAGGACTGGATGTTGTGCCTGTCCTAATCTGAAGTTAGATTATAAGGCATATGACAGGCCTAGTTAGTTGGTAGTGGAAAATATAGGGCTTGAATAGAAAATTGAACCAGACCACAGGTTGGAATCAGTAATGTATGTGAAAAAGAAAAATGAAAAAACTATGCATTTGGTTTATTTGTATACATGTGTACAACCCGAACAATAGTGAAATNGGGGGGGAGAATCTACATCTAGTTATCACGGCAGTTCTTTAATATTGTCAAAGGAATCATAGAATTTTACCAGGGCTATTTCTCTTCATTTAAAAAAATATGACTTGATCAGCTTTCTGTCATGAGAACGTGATAGTTCTAATTATCAGCACTTGGCAGAGTGAGCTTCAAACAGCCATGTTTAGTTCAACTGCTATAGGCTGGATGTCATAAGCTATACAGAAGACAGTATTTGTGTGTTTTTATTATGTTAAGTTGGTGATACTGATTCCATTTTTTTTTGTTCTGTTATCAAGGAGAATAATGTTTATTGCAGACTTGTTGTTGTGTGTCTCTTGGAAAATATAATTAAATAAACCAGCAAGATAGAAATTTTGTATATCATAATTATTGGTCCTCCGAAACAAAACATTTTTGGTCCTGCCGGCCAGGATAGAACATGAAACATTTTTATTCAACTCACGCAAGGCTTTGGAAGTGACGATTAGTAATTCAAGTAGGTGTTATGTTGTGTGCTTTGTTACATGAGCGCGTATAGTTGTGTGAAACTACCTATGTAAAACATTTATCCTTTAATTGGTGTTGATGACTTAGATATCGAAGAGTTACAACCACAGTTATCTCAGGTATTGCTAGTTTTGGCTATTCCTCCATTTTCACACCTTGCATTGTCCCTATCCTTTAATCATGGAATGACTAGAGTAAAATTACTGGTAAAGAAACGAGGTGTTTCGAAAGGTAGACTTATACACATACAAACACGTGTAAATCAGTTTAATAATTCACAAAACTTGCAACAGCTAAATGGAATATGTCAGGCTTCAGAAGAAATTTTCAATTAATTTAAATGCTTTCAGTCAGAATTAGAATTAAATGACGATGAGATTGATGCTCAGTTAGAATATTGTGAAGGCTTTGAAACCACATTCTGGGATGTAATAGCACTAATTGAAACGTGGTTACAGCAGCATGAAGATGCATAGACAGTGCAGTCCTCAGCTACTATGTCTTCGCAAACGTCCAAGACAAGGCCAGCCATAAAGTTACCGCCTATCAATCTACCTAGTTTTATGGTTACTACACAGCTTGGGTGAAGTATCATGATACATTTTTTGCCTTGATATATAGCAACAATGAACTTGCAGATATACAGAAGTGTCATTATCTAAATTTGTCTCTTAAGGGAGAAGCATTACAATTAGTTTAAAATTTCCCGATTTCTCCAGAAAACTATGGTGCTGCATGGGCGGCATTAATCTTGCAGTATTCTAACAAAAGAATGATAGTGAGCAAACACATAAAGGGCCTATAAGAGGCAAGTACAGTTAGCAAAGAATCAGCTAGGGAGTTGAGAAGCCTTGTTTATATGTTTAAGGGTATATCTAAATGCCTTGGAGGCCCAGCAGAGGAGTTGATAGGAAATTCATGGAAGCCATGATTGTGCAGTTAGTTACTGACAGGCTGGACCCTATGTCTAGAAGAGAATGGGAGCTATACTTACCCCCAAAGCGACTTTCCACAGCTGGTGAATTGTTCACATTCTTAGACAAACAATGTCAAGCATTGGAAGAGATGAAGCCAAATGACAGAATTACTCCTACACAAACATATTTTGCCTAAGTTAAGGTCAGATAATTCATCAAATGCATACTTAATAACTGCAATGGTATGTTTACGTTATGACCAGGTTCATGCTTTTGTATCCATGCAAATTATTTAAGTGTGATAATGTAAACAAACAGCAAATGTTGGCCCACAAATACGTTCTTTGCTGTAGCTACTTATGGCCAGGTCATATGTATTATCAGTATGACAGTGGTTTGTGCAGGTACTGCAATCAGAAACACCACACACTCCTCCACAATGACCCAATAGATGAGTCGCACAATCAGGATGACTATTCCAAACAGGATGTCGGGCGATACAAGTTTAGACAACACCACAGACAGACCTAGTAGTAACAATGTGTAGGTAGTCAAAAGTTACTGTGCTTATAGGCTAAGGAATGCACATCTGGTCAGGTACTCTTGTCTACTGCAATTGTCCGAATACGCAGCATTGATGGTCATTGCCACCCATGTAGAACTTTATTAAACTCAGCTTCTCAATCACACTTTGTCTCAGGGTCGTGTGTTCAGCGGTTGAGTTTAAAGTGTTTTCGCAATCATGTTCCTTTTAGTAGTATTAGCAGTGCAATTTCAGAAGCATCACACAGTGTTGACATTATATTAAGTTCCAAACTTAACGATTTCAGCACTCAAATCACATGTTCAATTTTTCCAAAAATTACTGGTTGGCTCAAACTCATATCAACATCAACTCATGGAACATTCTTGTCCATGTAAAATTGGCAGACCTAAGCTTCACCGTTCGTTCCAGGGCCAATTATACTCATGATTGGAGCAGGATTGTTTTTTGACTTATGTGAAGGAATAATCACAGCACCAGGCCTCCCAACCATCTAAGAGACTGACTTAGGATGGATACTGCCCGGCAATATTCAAGGTCACAGTGGGGACTGACAACCAACCTTCTCAACAAGTCGTGTGTCTATGTTTTGTGCCATAACAGTGGTTTGGAAACGCAGCTACAAAAATTCTGGCAAATTGAGGAACTTAATGGGTCAGTGCTATCAACAGAAGAGAAAGAATTTGAAAAACACTTCCAAGAAAACACAAGACGAGACCACACAGGATGTTTCATTGTGCGACTACCCCTTCATCAATAAGCTGACAAGCTTGGCGCGTTATTATAATGCACCAAAAAACAGTTTGAGAATCTAGAACGAAGGCTAGGTAATAAACCCACATTGCAACAAGAGTACATAACCTTTATGAAGGAGTTCCAGGAGCTAGGACACATGGCAGTAGTATTTGAAACATCAATGTGTAAGGATAATGAACCAACTTATTATATGCCACATCATGCAGTGATTAATAGACCAGCTCAACCTCAAAGACACATATAGTACTTGATGCATCATGAAAGTCTAGCAATGACAAATCACTAAATTACATTTTAATGGTAGGGCCTACAATACAACAGGATCTTTTTTCTATCATCATAAGATTCGTACTCACCTTGTTGTATATACAGCTGACATTGAAAAAATGTATCATTAAATCCAGGTTGACCCAAGAGACACAAATCTACATAGAATACTTTGTATAAAATCTCCAGAAAATGAACTTCCAAGTCTTCATTATACTACAGTAACTTATGGAACAGCATCCGCTCCATTCTTGGCTACAAGATGTCTTAAACAGTTAGCTCTCGATGAAATATTTATTATTATTATTATTATTATTATTATTATTTAGCACCGCGTCTTACTACCCGTTCGGGTTATACATTTTAAGTACTAATTACGCTAATGGATTAAGAATTAGGAAGGTTGAATTAGAGGAAGTGAACCTACATTTGCGTGGATGGAAAGTGGAAAACCATTTAGGAAAAACCACTCCCACTTCACCTGACCGAGATTCGAACCTTGATTTCCCCATCCTCAGCAGTCGAGCTCAACACGACTAGCGCGTTAGCCAACTACGCCACCGAGGCGGGTGATGAAATAGTTGAACACCAGGTTGCTGCGAGGGTCCTTCAAGAAGACATGTATGTTGATGATTTAATCAGTGGTGCACACTCTTGAAGAGGCATTATGAGTACAAACAAAATTGATGAAGTTGACGAAAAAGGGAGGTTTTCAATTACACAAGTGGGCGTCAAACCTCCCAGAAGTGCTGGCAGCCATTCCAGCAGAACTGCGCGAAAATGGTTCAAGCCTACCAATAATAATGGACAATGGTGGTATGATTCGTGCTTTGGGCTTATTATGGCTACCAACTACAGACCAATTCCTATTTGCTTTCCAAATCCACCACCAACCACCATTTACTAAACGAAAGGTGCTAGGAATCACTGCCAGCATATTTGACCCACTAGATTTAGTTGGTCCATCGTGGTCACATGTAAAATCATTTTACAAAAGCTTTGGCAAATCAAACTTCAATGGAATGATGTTCTTCAACCAGCGATATTTGACAAATGGCAGCTTGTTTAATAAACTTTCAAATTTGAATGCAATTGCCATAGATAGACCAGTGATTAGACACGGCACAATAGTAACACTTGATCTACATGGATTCACAGATACATCCCAATTGACATATGGGGGCTTGTGTATATTTACGGTCTGTGTATCTTTCAGGAGAAGTTTCAGTTTCTCTCATCTGTTCCCGATCTATGATGGCACTTTTGAAAATGCTATCTATACCTTGTCTATAGTTGTGTGAAGCAGGGCTATTAGTACACCAAATGGAGAAAAAATCCATTCTGAACCTCAATATCCACAGCACTTTCATGTGGGCCCATTCAAGAGTAGTGTTAACATGGATTGCTTCACCATTAAGTAGTTGGAAAACCTTCTTTGCTAATAGAGTGGCGGAAATTCAACAATCTTACAGTATTCCAGATTGGAATCATGTTACTGGAAAGGAAAATCCAGGGGAGTAAATGCAAATGTTCTGAAGCAAATGGACATCTGATGGCATGGCCCAACATGGTTATCCACATCACCAAATTCATGACCCCTACAAGAGATTTCACTTGAATCAATTGGTGAATTTCCAGAGCAAAATCAGAATGGAAAATGTCTGAGGGAAGCGAGGAGGATATGACCGTTGTCAAGCAAAGAGCTCTTCCAAGTCCTATGCATCAGTATCAGACTTGTTCAACATCAAGAATTGCATGATCTACAAACCTCACATCAGGTAAACTCTAAAAGTAAACTCAAGGACCTTCATCCATTTGTTGACCAGTCACATGGTATCAGGGTGGTCGGAAGACTGCAAGCATCATATGCATCTTACAATCAAAAACATCCATTGATTCTACCAGAAAGGCATAATCTAACACGGCTGATCATTAATAGCTAACATATCTGCTTGCTTCATGCAGGAACACAGTTGACATTATCATCACTCAGACAATGATTTTGGATTCCCAAAGGAAGGAGTTCTGTTCGCCAAGTGGTTCACAAATGTCTCATCTGCTTCAAGTTAAAGGTGCAAGCATCAGAACAACTGATGAGACAATTTGCCTCCTCAGCGTACAGAACCAGTCCGTCCATTTTTAAAACGTGGGGTTGATTACAGAAGACCCTTTCATATTTGTCAGGGATCACTTCGAAGCAGGGTCAGAGTAAAGTGCTACATCGCCTTGTTCATTTTTCTTGCAACAAAGGCTATATATACACTTAGAGCTTGTGAGTGACCTATCAACTGAGGCTTTCTTAGCTGCATTATGTAGATTTATTGCAAGAAGAGGTATATGTGAAAGTCTATACAGTGACAATGGCACCAATTTTACAGGAGCAAAAAATTAACTGAAAGAACTACACTATGTTCTAATCACAGCAGCATGTTGATGTGATCCATCACTTAAGATATTCGTATTTGAATTTTTAAGAGATGTGTATGTTCTTGTATCAAATTGAAGCATGTCTAAATTAACGACCTATCATTCCAATACCCAATGATTCAAGTGATCCATGCGTTCTAACTCCTGCACATTTCCTGGTTGGAGAAAGTCTCACAACTATCCCTGAGCCAAATATAACTAGCCTTAAGGTCACTAGGTTATCCAGATGGCAGATTACCCAGCAGATTTACCAACAACTCTGGAAGCAGTGGTCAGCAGAGTCTCTCGCCCAGCTTCAACAACGCACTATGTGGCTAACAGAGGCTCCCAATCTCCAACTGGGAACACTGGTGCTGATCAAGGATGATCATCTACCTCCTTTCATGTGGAAGTCAGCCATCGTGGAAAGAGTGGATCCAACACCTAATGGGCTTGTGTGAGTGGTGACTCTCAGAACAAGCAAGGGAGAGTTAGCTCGACCAGTGAGAAAATTATGTATGCTTCCAGTTTAAGACAATTCAATTGTTTATAGAGACTAAATTGTGTTTATTTCTTGTTGTGGTTAATTAGCCCAGTTAAGGTGGGTGGCATGTTTATATCGGCTGTCTGTCATGAGAACGTGGTAGTTCTCATTATCTGCACTTGGCGAAGTGAGCTTCAAACAGATATGTTTAATTAAACTGCTATACGCTGGATGTCGAAAGCTGTACAGAAGAAAGTATGTGTGTTTTCATTATGTTAAGTTAGCAATACTGATTATTTTTTTTCTGTTACCAAGGAGATTAATGTTGTTTATTGCAGACTTGTTTTGTGTGTGTTACTTGTAAAACATAGTTAAATAAACCAGCAGGATGGAATTATCTATTTCATAATTATTGGTCCTCCAAAACAACAAAACATTGACTATCCATTACTTTCTAGTTTAATAATAACCTAAAGCTGTTAAAAACTACACTTGACAATTTTGTTTATAAAACTAAACTAAATTTATTTATTAAGAACTATTTTATTTATTTTGATCAAACCAGAACAATAACTAAAATTAATAGTTATTAATAAAGAACCAAAACAGGAACCCTAAAAATAAATTGCTTGGAAATCAGAATTGGAATCAATGTAACTTTAGATACATATAATTGCATTTAATGTCCTTATTCAAAGCTTGGTCCCTAAAATTCCCTAAACTGAACCAAAGTTACTTTTTTTAATAAGATATATGAAAAATTAAATTAATATCATATTATTAAGTTATGTTCAAAGATTATAGCCATATTCTTTCGAGCTGTGGCAAAAAAAAAACACTACTGTTTCACAAACTTTATATTGTGTTTTATATGTTGGAAGAAATTTTTTGAAAACAAAGAAGTTTTCATCTTAAAAAAACACATCTTGTTAACCACAAGAAACTCACTTTATATATAAATTTTAAACCAAATTATTCAAATATTTTTACAAATTTCAAATTTACAGAAATAAGCTATTTGTTAACTACCTAAAAGTAGCCTGGTTATTAATTTTTTTCAAATAAAACATATTATTCATAATGAAAAACGATTCTCAAATACCCATTTTGAGTTCTATATTCAAGGTAAATTTCAAAAAATTTAAAATTTTCTATAATGTCACAAGTAGATTACCATAAAATTAACTTATTTTAGAAAAATAAACACATTTTTATTGATCATGTAAAATAATCTCATGATAGCAATTTCAACTAAATCATAGAGATATTTCCAAAGAAATTGGAATTCAAAAAAATAATATCCAATCTATTCTTAATTTGAAAGTAAGGGTAAAAAAAGGCCTCAGGAATTGTCCTATAACATCTAGATATCAAGTTTCAAAATAATCCATCAAACCATGGATAGGGACGGACGGCAGGCAGACATACAAAATTTAATTTACCTTTTTATTTAGGCACACATAAAACCTAAGATTAATCTTAATTATGAGGTCAAAAATTGTTATGACTACAATACTATCTCTCTATCTGAGTAAGTAAAATTTATCTGTCCAAATTACACCATAAATCATAAATAAATGGTGTAATTATTTGGTTTCAAAAATTATCTCTTTATATTTGATTATAAAAATAACATTTTATTTTAAACAATTATTCTTAATATATTGTTTTTTATTTATAGATCTTAGAATGGTACTATAGCTAGTAAATATAAATATAAAAGAACCAGAACTGGATTAAAAACCAAAAAAGGGTTATTTTTAAAGAACTGAAATATGAAATGGATCCAATGAATATCCATCACAACGCCTAATAAAAATGGAAAAAAAAAATGGAATTTAATTCTTGTTCCTTTCCACCCCACCTTAAGTAATAGTAAGAGATTGAAATAGTAAGGTCAACTTATTAGGAGGAGAAAATTAGACATACAATTATGTATTTGTTAGTTTTGCTTTATTGTTAACATTTTTCAACTTTATCATCACCATATTTATTGCTCTTTAGTTTAATAATAATCTTTATACGTTTAAAAACTACATTTGACAATTTTGTGTTTTGTCGCTACCTATTTTAAATAATTTTTGTCATTCAACACTACTAAACATGAGCATATTGTCTTGAATAAAAAAAACCATAATACTTGTATCTCACTAAAATAACCACAAATCTTATTTAACATTATAATTTTAGTCATTAAAATTGCTATTTAATGTTACACTAGTCATACATAATACATTAATGTCAAAAAATACTTTTACATAAACAAGTGATAAAAGATTATTGACAATCCATTAAAAGTATGATTGTATTTAATGTGCTGTGTGTGTTAAATAATTTGTTTCTGATCATATTTTTTACTCAAGATGATTTTTTTTTAATCAGGGAAGTATGCTGAACTGTGAAAGAATTGATGGCTATGTCGAGATATTAAGCTTTCCTCTTGATTATTTAGTTTTGGCATTTACTGGACACACAAAATACTTATAAGCTATCACAATCCTGTTTCACCTATGATTAGTCTTTAGAGTAGAGAATTTCTTACAACTTACAAAGCTAGCTGCACAAATATCAAGAAATTACTACTTGCTTTTAACTGGGTGCATTGTGAAAAAGGAGGGAAATTTTTTCACATTGTTTTTCATAATTCTTTATCCAAGCAAATTCTGGTACAGTTTTTTCATTATTTTTAAATGTATCAGTAAAAATAAGAATTTTAAAAGTAACATTTTGTTTACTATTAAAATATCAAACATTTCAATAACTATATTATTAAGTAAAATTACCTGTTCTTTTAATTGTATTTTAGGCACTTTATCATGATTCTAATTTTAAAATTAATAATTTATCTACAAACAAGTTAAACTAGAAGTTTCATTATTTACATTAAGTTATGCTTTAACTTTAAATCCTCTATTTATAATAAAGGCATTTGTTATTTACTAATATAAACTATACTCAAAATTGTTATAAAATAAATCGCCCAAAATTTCCAGCGAATAATTTGAATATAATTCTTACGGTACCTACAAATACTGTTATTAAATATTTGGTCAAAGTTAATTTAACATGTTAATGATATCACTATATTTCTGTGCACTGAATAAACATTCACTTTGTAAAATAAATATAAATTAACTTAACTTTTAGTATTTACCTAAATATACAGTATGGTAATTTATTTAATATCTAAATATCATTTTGAATATATTATCATTAGTAAATGAGATATTTGAACATTTGTTTTTGTTTGAGATAATATTTAGAACATATTTCTTAGTAAATAACTAATTATGTCTAGGAGAAAGATTGTATTTATTTTGTAAGACATAAGTTACTTAGAGCACATTTGTTTTACTAAGACACTGAATTACATCAGGCACATCGTGAGCTTTACTCTAACATGGTTGCTGCTTATTCTTAAATAATTAAGACATGGTATTGCTTATAAATATTTGCTGCATTGAAACAATAATTTTAGGCTTATATACCTGTACTAAAAGTTGGGGAAAAGTTCTCAGAAATTGCTGGTAAAATGTTAATATTTTTTATTTGATGCCATACAGGTGACATTAAGAGTGCATGTAATGATTTTCAGATCAGTATAAGTCATATTGGAACATATTTTTTAAGAACTAAGAAGTAGAACAATTAATTATATGACAGCATAAGCTATAAGGTAATGTGCTTTCTATGTCTTAATATTAATAATACTGAATTAAGAGTAGGCTACTTCCTGAAGGAATATTAATGAAAGCTTTCTTTATTTTATAACACAAATTGCTAGTTTCAAACTCATTCTACCCTGAGCTAAATATGAGTTTGTTAAACCATTATATGCTTAGAATAATCTAGGAGGCCACCTCATTGCTGATTAATTGGAATATTAGATATTGATTACACTTGACCTATAAATCACATTGAATTGCAGTTTTCTGTATCTTCACTTAATAACAGTGAAATTGAGATGAGTAAAATAAATTTGTCATGTGAATATGATTATTTTTCAAATTTGTTGTATTTAAAAATATTTAATGGTTTCATTGCTCTCAACTCCACTGTTTTCTAATAAAAACTACAGAAAACTGCACTACAATGTGATGTCTTGTTCTATTTATATTACATATCTAAGTTATGAATTATCTTTGCAGTGAGACGAGCTTTTTTTTAGAAAAATCAAAGTTATAATTCAGTGCAAATGGTGTTGAATTATTAATCAAGTTTGTTCCAAACTCAAATGTGGCTCGACTCCAAAAGTGTCCCACTATGGTGTCAATACACTACATCTGGAACTAGGCCCCAGCTATTGCCTTCACATATGGTCACATCACATGCAACTACCCGGAACCGCACTCCCTCAGCTCACGATTTCCCAGGGGAAGAGGGGGCCGGTAGTTGTTCACTACGAGACCTTGGAGCTCATCACAAGGGCAAGACTCACCTGGGCCATAGCATCGCAAGCTGCGGAACACCGAAAGCTGAAACATAAGTTTAAATTGAACAAACACCTACAGGGCTGACTGTTTATATGGTGGCTCTAGACTCGGAGGTCTGGCGTTCAACGCTGAATAGTAGTTGCAAATTATAGTTATTTATATGTTTTAAATAGAACACTAAATTTAACACACTAACACATTTTTAAGGACAAGAATTCACTGTCACAGACAGCTTCATCAGGCCAAGAGTATAATTATTATTAGCACCGCATCTTACTACCCATTCGGGTTTATACGCACTTACGCTAATGTTTAATGATAGGGTGATTGTGAGATGAAATGGAGGACCTACAGTTTAACGTGGGATCCGAATCACGGTGGAGGCCTGGCATAAGAGTGTAATAATTAAAAACCTTGTCACTGGTGGACAGCTCATTTCTTCCACAGCTTTAAGGACATGATCAAGAATTAGTTAAATAATTGTGAAAGGTTGTTTTACTTGCATTGCTAATCATTTAATTACTCATTGAATTGTCCATTCAATGTTTCTTCCTCATCCTTTCACAATCATGCATTTTCAATCGCTTTAGCTTTCTTTTTTTTATTTAATGGTTTTTTGTTATTGTGTCTTTAAACCAAAATAATAATACAAAAATATTATAGTACATTCACCACTGGAGTAGTTGTAACTGCTAGCTATCACAAGTTATCATATTTATTCTCATATAGCCATTCGCCAACTATCTGATCTGCAAGACCATATTATATTGATTGTCACTTTTGGCAGACAAAACTGTTAAAACCAACAATTTGTTTTTAATAATGTGTTTCTTTTAACTGTTTTCACATCTTCTGTTAGCTGTCAGCTATCACCACTCATATGGCAAATTGACTCTTTTAACTCTCTGGCCTTAAGGAATTTGAAAGAGCATGTTTGCCAGAATGTAAGCCCATCATTCAACCCTATCCTGAGGCACCTCAATTGCATCCCTAACCTGACACCCAATTTCCCTCAAATCCATTTTAACGATCATCTCCAATCGACATCCTGGCCCACAAAGGGGTCTTGTTTCTTCAGACTCCCCAACTAAAATCTGTGGAACTTACATGCCTGTGATCACCCGTATGCACCACATGACCACCCCCTCGCAGCCTGCTTGCCTTTATTATATATTATATGTTTGGGGATGTATATATTAACATCCAACCCCAATTTCAGGACAAACTAGATTGGACTAGGCCAAATTGATACATCCTGCTGCTTGTAGGATAAACCCACATAGCCTGATGTTTTTAGGCATAACCTAACCCTGGTTTGGCCTAATAAAATTGTAGGCCATATTAATTTATCCTATGGGTTAGGCCAAAATTTCAGGATTAACGCATTTAGACTAGGTTAAACTCATACATCCTGAGGCCCTTAGGATGTATCAATTTGGCCTAGTCCGATCTTGTTTGTCTTGGAATCGGGTTTGAACGATAACATATACATTATACATTATTTAACTGTCTTCTTTCTGCTATTTGTTCATCCCTCTTAGGTATACATATATTTGTCTCAGTAATTTATGCCCAAAAACACTCGATTTTTCTTTTGGTACGAAGTGAGAAAACATGACTTGCATCCATAAAGAACAACATATTTTAGTTCCGTATACATTCAAAGCTTTCATTCCTATCTGTTCGTACAGTTTCCAAGTATTTGAATTTGTTGACTTCTTCAAAAAACATGTTGACGATCTCTATGAATCCGTTCATTTGGAATACAGTGTTTCGACATACAGTCATTTACTTGGTTTTATCCATATTTACTCCTAAACATATTTTTTTATTGTTTTTAAATTGTAGTTCTGCATTCTTTTTAACAACCACCTAGTCAGTCACTCAGCAAATCTAAACCTCTGCTTAAGTCAACAATACACATATAACCTAGTTAAAGACAATATTTTAATGGAGGCCACTTAATGTTAACCTTATCATCATGTATTATGCACTCCATGTCTGATTTGTTTCACCTTAAAAACTTAAAAACCCCATATCAACTGTATAGACTTAAAGCTCATGTTTTGTTTGTTTGTTTCACCTAATCAACTTCAAAGTTTACTTTCTAAAATACTATTATTTGGAATAGTTAATCTCTTGCGTGTCAAAATAGTAATGGTGCAAGTTCAATTGGTTTGTTTCCTAAGAAAGGTATTGCAACTATGTAAATATTGGGTACAACAAACATGGTAGTATCACTTAATCTAGTTCTAGACAACAAATAAACATCTTTGAAAATTTCAACTACACTAAAAATATTTGTCAATTTTGACTTTGCAAAAAAAATATGGTTTGACAAATTTGTAGTAATTGAATAAGGAGCTATCCATAAACTACGTTTGCATATCGGGGGGTGGGCGGGATATTGTGGGCGGGATATTGATCTGCATGATGAGGGGGGTGAGAAGGAGTCAGATAATGCATGATCTAACATTACAATTAAACATATTTATTTAGAAATCAACCTGACTGTGTGAATGTATAAACAAACAACAATTGACTCATTGACTTGGATCGTTGAGCTTAGCTATGATGTAGGAACACATTTGTGTTATATTAAAATTCACAAAATTGGGGAGAAAGTAAGAGGTGAAAAAAAAAAGTTGCTTGACGTTTATGGACAGCCCCTAACACATTTTAATAGTAACATAATCTGTTAATTTTGGACAAACACATTTTTTTTTTGCAAAAATATTTTATTTATCATATCTATCCAAATTTATATAAATACACACAATACAATCTTTTTTTAAAAGAATATACAATGTCTATAAAATATTCACTTTGATTTGTCTTCAGGAATATCTAAAACTTCATGGGATGGATTTACAACATTACCTGTTTCTCAGAGACCTCCACTGGTTCCTTAAAAAGAATCCAGGTGACGCTTTCCGAGCAAGGTGGTGTGGTCAATGAACCAAGATATGTCCAGTATTTGGGGCTATCTAAACAGTTTTAAAAATATTAAACCATTAAAAACAGCATTCTTTGAGCAGTACAAAATTGCTTCATTTAATAGATGGAATTACTAATAAGGGTAGGTCAAGTGAACATTTTCAAAATTAATTTATATTGAGAGATGGAACATTTAACTCCTATAGTAAATGTTATATGATTTGAAAGAATGAAAATAACAATTTTACTTTTATTTATTTTAAAATTTTATGCTATTTGTAGAATCAACTATATAGATGTATTTGTGAAAAACTTTTATAAAAATAAAATATCAAGTATTAAAATCTAACCAAATAATAAATTCATTCATAATTTACCCTATTTATTCTTTATAATGTAATAATTAATATGAAAAAAGAAAAAGAGAAGTCAATGTTAAACTTCACCAAACCTTTAATTAACAATTTTTTATGGTCAATGCTAATTTCCTAAACAATATTTTATTTAGATTATAGGCCTAAATATGTTATATTCAGATTTGAGAAAAATAAAATTTCACTAAAATTGTTTACCTGCAATTTTTATTATTGTCTACCATGATTAGATAGTGTTTATTTAGTATAACTCTAAATCTATAGATTATAAAATTATTCTTTTTAGACAAATATTAATAACCCACGTGGAAGAAACTTGACAATGTCAATGGGCTCAGTGGTAGGTACTTTCTGTCCTCGATGCGTGATCTTGGGAATCAACTTGACAATCTTCTCTAGCTCAGAGTGGGATTTGCCTGCCTAAAAAATACATATTTAAACTATTATTAAGTAAATTATTCAACTACAAATAATCTTAAATCAGCTCTATAATTTATTATAATACACAAAATTGAAAACAAACTTTTTTAGCACCACGTCAGTCCACTTGTTTGGACTGTACGCATTTTACTAACTATGGTAAAGAGCTAATTATGAGAAAGGTTGCATTTAGATTAAGTGTACCCACATTTGATTGTAGGGAGAGTGAAAAACCATTTTGGGGAAAAAAACATTTTCAGTACACAGATTTCTCTCTTTTCAAAGCACACTTAATCCCTTAAGTAATGAATAACTAAAATATATATTTCATCTCAAACAAGACGTCACAGCTTTGTACTGTTTTCAGCATTCCTAGAAATGGGATGTAAAAATTAATATGACTGGAATCATGTTAGCGAACAAATATTTTAAAAATAAAATAATATTCCAGTCATATCAATTTCCTTTTTTGCATAACAAAGATTGCAGAAAAGCACACTTTTATCTGATATCTGATAGTTAAAGAGTTGGTTATAATTTAATTATGTAGCCCCTGCATCCGTGGCTGCATGGTCTAGGGCGTCACTCTCACAATAGACTAGACTGCCGATGGTGGGAAGAGGGGTTTGATCCTGTTCAGGTGTACTAATGGTGACTTTTTTCTAAATGGTTTTCCACTTTTCATGCAAATGCAGGTATATTTCATCTTGAATTCAATGCTCCTTAACCCTATCACATTAGAATAGTTAGTATATAGTTGTATAGCCCGAATGGGTAGTAAGACATGGTGCTAAGAAAATATTTATGTAGCCTCTGTCTTATTGGGTACAACAAACACTTAAAACATTTATGTACCCAGTCTCTGAATAATTATGAATAGGTATATGCATTTGGGCTATCCACATATTACACTAATTGGGTAGGGATGAGGGAGATAGAATTTAGAGAAAATATACCCACATTTGCAAGGAATGAGAGTGATAAACTATTTAGAAAATCCACCCAGTATACCTGACCAGGATTTGACCACCAATCCAAGCTCGAGTAATTGTAAATAGCGCAAATACACCACAAGTGCCGACCCTATCGAGTGATAAATGTCAGTAATTCCGATACCTTGAAAAGGACTCCAAGCACGGCCAGACCATCAGGCTGTCCCGCAGCCTCTCCGAAGGTTTTGTATTTGCCAGAGTTCCAGTGGACCAAGTGCAGCTGTAATAAATAACAATCAATGACTTACTTAATCTATGGCATTAGGAACTTAAAAGTTCATTACCCCACTAAAGTACACCACTTATCCCTAACTTAAGTTAGCTCTATCCAGTCTCCTTCATTACACTCTCTCTCTTTCAGGTCTATTCTAATATTATTCTCCCAGTTGCATCTAGGTCTTCCCATTGGGTTTGCCAGTCAATACCCTGAACACAGTTCTAGAATCTCCCATTTGCGCTGTGTGTCCTTCCTACCTAATGTAATCTAAGATACTTGATTTCCCAACAATATCTTGTGATGAGAACAGGGTATGTAAACCATCACTGTGGAACCTCATCCACTACCCACTATCCCCATTCCTTTTTGAACCAATTATCTTTCAAAACACCTTGTTTTCAAACACCTTAAATTTTTTTTGTCATGTAATGATCTTAGGAAAATATATGAATTAGCCTAGAGAAAATACTTATCCAATGTGTGTTAAAAAATAGTTTTAATTCAGCTTAAAATATTAAATAATGAGCACAAGTTCATGACATAGCCATCTACACAACTCAACCAAAGGTACAATAGGCTGCATGTTTATAATTTCAATTTAAATATGAAACAATAATTACTCAACATCTTTAAAAAAATGTAAAAGCAATGTTTAAATAATAACTCTTAAATAAAACACCATCATTATGCTTTGTGAAGGATCTTAATAGTGGTAAAATAATATATTCAACTCACATAAGCATGCTCTAATATTTTCAGAATGGAATCATGAGAGTAAATTAAATCATGTACCGACACTATAGGTCACACAATGATTTTTACAATACATCAAAGTGATGGTTTGTCGCAGTGTGCAAAGGGTTTGGCATATGATAAGTGGTATAAATGGGAATAAATTATGAGAACCTATACTAGGGTTCTAGAGATTCTATTTTAGAGAGCTTGGAGGCCTCCCGATGACTATTTGAGGTCGCATCTCGCTTATCCGAGCAAGGCTCTAGAACATTTCTGAATCACCACCTGGGCCAATCACATAAATACCAATCCCCTGGATAAGAGGATTGGTGAATCCAGGCAGCTTTTCATAGAAGGACTGCGCAAGCTTCCAGAAGTAAAATAATATCAACCCACACTGTTTTAAACTCATGGTTTCACTGCTAAAAGCACATGTCAAGTGACATTGCAGAGATTTAATTTAGCTTTATACTCTGATAGGGTACACTTTTGATTAAAAGGTTAAGAGTAATACCAACAAACTTCTCGAGAAGAATGTGTCTTACAGTCAAGAACATTCAGCAATCTAATACTAAGCACGAACCTCTCCAGCAAAGGCTTTCCCGTCCACGGTGTGCTCTGAGCCTTGCCTACTGTCACAGCCCCAGTGGCAGTGGAACTGCTCCAAGGTATGTTTCTCAACCAAGGGGCCACCTGTCAGTTCTGCACAAACATAAAACCATTTTAAAGAGATTTGTACAATAAAACAAAACTAGAAGGCTCATTGTGTTCTTGATTTTGAAATAATGTTAAACTTTGGCAGATAATGAGGAATGTCTTCAGGAAAGCTATTTTCAAATCTTGTTTGGGAACTCTATTCAGATCAGGATTTAACAGGAAACCATAACGCAAGAAATAAAATGTAATAGTTAATTCAGGCTTGGGATAAAGGCAAAAAATATGTTTTTAGGTGTTGGTGTTTATGTGTTAGTTTAGAAAGGAGTCTAAAACTAAAAGTACCTACTGTTAAAATTTAAAAAACTGTATTTAGGTAGTGACCCAAAATTACTAACAGTGAGGATATTTGAAGAGAAAAGTACTGCTGCGAAGATTCATCAATGATAGTTGGATTAATGTTAAAACCGCAGCTGGCTGTCGTTTTAAATATTCTAAGAGATACACGGATTCTCCTCTCGATTTGTGGTTAGGCTTATTTAATAACTTGTTTGTGCCAAAAATACATCAACAAAATATTTAATTCCCCCCGAATAATAGCTCCTCTCCCTCCAATAAGTATTATAGCCCTCCTTAACTTCTTTGCACCAATCAAATCTGGAATCTCATACTTAAAAACCTCAATCAAACTGGGTTCTTGCTAATCAAATATCATGCTAGCCAATTTCTCTGGGTCCTTAATAACACCTATTCAGAAATAAATAAAAATATATAGAATTAAAAGAAATTATAACTCTAAACAAATTTTTTAAATGAGTTTATTCAGAGCTACTATGATTCTTAATAGTGGCTTAACCCAAAATAGTTTTAAGGTGCACCTAAAAGCCTAACTCTGGGACATTTATTCACAATTTATATTTATATTCAACTTAAAAATCAATGTGAACGGGACACAAAATCAGAATATATTTCTTTTAAACATACTAATCATGTTTCTAAGAATCTTGATTTGAGATTTGTAAATAAAATTATGATTTGAATTGAGAAAAAGTGGATTCTGATAAAATACAAGCATTCATACTCTTATTCAAATGTGTGTGTGCTCTTGTAAATTTTTTATGGGAGTTGTGTATTCACCTGAGCCTTCTCCGGTCACATCCACCTTCCAGCCATAGCCCGTATTGGCCAAGTACTTGCAGTTCTTGGGGACGTACTTCCAAGACAAGGGGTGTGTTGACACAGAGGTGGCCAGTGACGTCACGATGTCCACAGGTGATTGTCGACTTCCCGCAGCCTCTGGATACTTCTTTGCCCATGTGGCTGGACCTGTAACAAAACCCATGGGTTACACTTACATACATAGACAATATGCTGTGCGCAACATGTGACATTATATTATAATATTTTTGTATTCATTGATAATATTGTAAATGTCTATTTTCAAAATATTTTTCACAATTTGTATGATTATAACCTATTTATGTTTTGTATTTTCAGAAATTTTATGTCAAAACATAGACTTAGTTGTTTAAAATCAAGATCATGCATAGTAATATTTCAACAAGAACACTTTCAGAGAATATAAAAAACTATTGTAGAGAAGGCAATGTTGAAGGTTTATCTTACAACCATAAACATTGACACAATCTTTCAAAAGCGGTAGCTGTTGACATGAAAGTAAATTAATATAATATAAGTTTCATTGGAAAAACTAATATCTGTCAAAAATGAAAGCTCCATATAGCATGATTTGATTTTGATTACATTTAAGTAGAGCTATTACCATATATAGTTATCATATTTTGACCTCCCTATGAAAATTGGACCATAATATATTTTCGAACTTTCAAATAAGATGCTTCCAAAATTATTCAACAATACATTAGTGGACTTACTGTATGTTATATTTCTAATTCCAAAAACCCATCGGGGGGACCTTATGAAAACCCCAGATACCAAGTTTCATCCCAATCAGTAAAATAGTTTCGGCTCTGGCCCGAGGTAAAGACGGACAGCAGACAAGACTGCAATGCGAAAACCACTTTTTTTGTTTCAGAGAGTCACGAAAGGTCGTCTTATCAAAATCTCGAGTTGTATTTTTTTATGATAACAATACTCTCTCTTAAAATGTCGAGAGAAAGTAATAATGCGTCAGTAGGAAAATTTCATCATAAAATACAAAACTACAAACAAATATAAACAATATATTTGTAGAGATGACCAATATATTTAATGCATTTACAAAGCTACAACTAAACTGTTTGCAGATTCTTTTTAGTTATAACCTTTTAAAGTAAATAATTACTGTACATTGTTTTAAGACTTCCAGCTCTCAATTAAGACAGAAAAATATAGCCATCATGGCAATGTCAGCATAACAATATGAAAGATATGAAGGTGGGAGTAATAACTGTTGTGACTAGAAAGAAAGTTTGATAAGATAAATAAAAGTTATGTAGGTACCCTATGGGCTATGGATCATACAGCAGAAGTAGAAATACACATTCTTGCATTATACCATGCTAATTACATTAATGTATAAGTACAAACACATATTTCATAGTTTTATGGAGATTATCAAAGCCAAAATTCCCAATTTGCTAAACAGTAAGTCCCAGTTATACAATTTATAAATTTCATTTGGCACATTTGAAGGAGGAGTCTATTTCAAAATCTTTAACACAAAACATGGCATCAAATAATGTTAGTTGTGCCTCTGATCAATTGATGGTATTAGTTTGGATGTTTAATTAATTATAATGACCCATAATTATTTTTTACATGACACTGTTACT
Source organism: Timema poppense (assembly GCA_902141375.1). Classification (NCBI taxonomy): domain Eukaryota; kingdom Metazoa; phylum Arthropoda; class Insecta; order Phasmatodea; family Timematidae; genus Timema; species Timema poppense. The sequence goes on along the minus strand of CABFOV010006215.1, from coordinate 296 downwards.
GTACTGTTACATGTACTGATAAGTAATAATTTATTAATCCATGGAGACAGCCATAAATTTATTCCATTATCGAAATTAATATTGAACATAACACATTAAGTAAATGTAATAAATCATGTATGTAATTAATTTGTCATAACTCTTGCATATTAATTCATTTACAGCTTTCTGTTTTAAATAGTTTACATTTTGTATTTTGTATTGTTATTTTTATTGTTGGGACAATGTGTGCTTTTGAACACAAACCCTGTAGTAATTTAAAGTGCACAGTGTGTGTGTGTGTGTGTGTGTGTGTG
>CABFOV010006214.1:5409-26210 GCA_902141375.1 Timema poppense | reverse complement strand
CCCCCCCCCCCCTTACTGCACACGATTTTTGTTTAGTCTGTATGCTAATTGTTTCTGTTTAAGCTAGATATTATTGACTTTTCTAGTATTTTTGTTTTATCTAGAAACAATTTGAAATTATTATGGTGATTCAAGTTTTTCTAAATAAGTTTTTTTTTACCAGGATTCGATAAAAAAAATCAAAAGTTTAATTCGACTTTGATTTTAGTTTGTAAGTTGATATAATTTAAATTTACTTTTATAGTTAAAAAAAATACACTTGCGAATGCTTAAGTTTATCTGAATATTGTTTGAGTAAACAACTGAAAACTGTTTTTTCCCCCCCTTCTGAAGGTAATTTGGACTCTTAAAATAATAATTAGGTTTGTTAGAAGTTCCGTGACTTAAATAATAAATAATAGCCTGGGGCTGAAGCTCATAAGATAAATCACTCATTTAAACGGAACAACCATGACATCACCTAAATAACTTGAGCGAGATGAACAGAATAAAAAACTAAGCCCCATTTTGCTCCTTTTAGCATGCCCCCCTTACCTCCCTTCTCTTTTTCTCGTCAACTTTGCCCCGGCAACTGTTAAGTCACGCAGTTAAGACCCAGCTGTAGACCAGGAACATGTGCGACGCTACTAGGGAGGGAGGGATGCTGCTGCTGTTTTATTGTCGCCAGATAATAATCCCCGCGACGCTGTGACAGACAACATTTAACGACGCTTTAAATATATATATATTTCTCCTCCTCATTCCACTTCCTGTATGCGCGCGCGCATGGCCTCCTGCGTTTTTGGGGACCAATGTTAAGATGCGAGACGGGACGATGAAACCACACACGAATACTTTTGTTTTTAAAACTACTTTTTACTTTCTCATATATACAAAAAAAGAGTTTAGTTCTCGTAAAATAAAATTGGTCACAAGATTTTAGAGGGGAAGGGGGTAAAAGGGTTTATCCCATTTTTTATGCCTCTGTTTCATGCCATCTGTGTGTCTGTCTTGATGTCTGGACACATGTGATTGTGTCTAGCACCTAAATGGTTCGACCTATTTTCTTCATCGTTGACATTTATAAAGTTTACTATCCTAAAACATGTCCTCTATTAATATAAACACATGACATGGATATTAGAAGTACTTGAGTCCAGCACGTAGGTTTAAGGTGGAGATCTAGCGGAGTCGAGAAAATGTCAGTGTTTTTGCAATTTTTGTAGCAAAACTTTTTTTTTGTCAAAATAAATCAAATATTTCTTGGTTATAAACATAGAGTTTAATTTATTTTCTTCACATGGGGACGTCAACACTTGTTGAATATCATGAGCATAGTGGTATTATCTAAAATACTTTTAAAATGATGAGAAAAAGTTGTCATTAAATTCCACGAACAGATATTCAACAACTGTTGATATCACCTTGTGAATAAAATTAAACTCAATGTTTGTACTGAAGCAATATTTTATTTAATTGGATCAGAAAAAGTTTTACTATAAGAACTGCAAAAACATTTAACATTTCTGGCGTTCCTTGCCTCCTCACCTTAAACAACACCGAGGTCGGGTAACACTGAATTAATTTTCAGAAAATCAGAATTAAACTAATTTTATATTAAAAACCATGAAAATAATATGTTCTGGGTTTGAACACACATTTTAGGTTTATAAACCATTAGTTTCGCATATTTAATTTTTCTTAGTATTAGAAATAATGATTTTTTTTCTTTAAAAGTCGATAATATCTTAGAAAATAGTTGTAGGCCTTCTATTGTTAATATATTTAACTCATTTAAATATGTAGAGTGATAGCTAATACTAGATAAATCAAATTTAACGGTAAGTATAGCACTAAGGCTACGGTCTTAACGGTATGCGTTTTTTTAGGCCTTTGTGGATCTAACATTTTGACTTCGGGAAATGTTTGGGAGGGAAATATCAATTTCCTGCGGGAAACGGGAAAAACTTTAAAACAATTGTTCACTTTATGTTTTAGATTTATATTTCTAGTCCTAATTTAGCAGTAAAAAGTTAAAATAAATTGTTGATAAAATTGAAAATTTTGGACAATTTGACCCGAATAAGTTCAGGAAAATAGATAAAAACTATGATTAGGTTGCAATTAAAAGGTCTGAAAAATACATTTAAATTCTGTAATCTTGTAGAATTTTTTAAAGACAAAAGGTTTGTATATTAATTTATTATTAAATTGTAAGTTTTATAAATAAATACTAATTAAATTTTGTTCCAACAAGTGCTGGGTAAGGTTTTGATGTAAGTTAAAGTAAGATACGTAGCTCTAATGCAACTATTATATTGTACATTTTCAATCAAGCATTTTTGGTACGAATATAAATTTTAAGATTGACTAAAATAGTTCTCAAATTAAAAATTCATAGCGTGAATTTTAATAACTACTTGCAAAATAAAACATCAAGACACTAAAGTTAATCTGAATAATTAAAAGTGAGCCACAGTCTTATCTATAAGAATATCAAAAACATTTCTCAACTGAGCCACTGTGTCAGGTTGCCTCTTACGTTTTAGTTACTAAAACCTTCTCAAAATCACTGTTTGAATTCAAAAATACTAGTTTACCCAACAATTATGTTAAGGCACCATGGATACCACTACAAACAATAAAATGAACGTAGCGGATGTGTTTGTATGCAATATATATATTTCATGCATGATTTGATATTTAAAAGGCACGATTATCATTATTTTTTCGCCAAACATATGTTGTTCTTACTTATATCTATTCAAGGTTAAATATTACCACTAATTAGCCTTGTGTAATTGTTATTTGATGGCGTTCAATAATTGTGTTAATTAGATGAGTTGTTGTAAAATAAAAACCGCAGAAATTTTAAATATCCGTATTGTTAAAGGAAGATGATAATTTAATCTAAGAAAATAATGATATTTTAATGGTTAAAACGTAACATTTATAATAAAATTGTAAATTTTTGATATTAACGTTTCCCCAAACACACGGGAAATCATTTTTCCCACCAGAATTCCGGGAACATCCACTTTCCTGAATCTTTTCCCGGAGTTTGGAATCCCGAACAAGCCTAGTTTTTTTACATTTTATTGCAGTAAACATAAAACAATCTGCTCTAGTTTAATATATATATATATATTAATAAGTGTTGCTATTCTATACTCGTGCAGTTCTAATATAAGTTCGTAAACTTTAAAACTAGTGGTCCTTCCTCGATCAAAAAAAAATTTAAAATGTGATATTTTTGAACTGAATAAAATTAGGAGCACAAAATACTCTAGTAAGGTTAGTAGGACTACATAATAGTTATTATTAGAGTGGCTGTGTTCATATGTGAAAATATAAAATGTTCTATTTCTAGAAAGTAATTTTTGAATATGATCGCTTATATACATAAAATATCGTCTCTTAGCCTAAACATTTTAACATCAAACGCAATTTCCTAAGAAATTTTAAATTTTACAAATACAGAAAGTACTGTTTAAACAAGGACTAAAGAAATAAAATGTCTCTAAAAATATCAATATGGGGACCAATTTTCATAAGAGTAATTAAATATACTACAGATACTCGATTGTATTTTAAAATTACAGATGATTTTTCAATTGTGCGAAAATTGTAGCAAATTGATTATACTCTAATTCATATAGTATTATATGCATTATCTGAATTTGTACGTGATTAATATTCATTTAATTGGTATACTGTGGGCCATAAACGATTAACCGAGAGAAGGACGGCCAAATGTCAATGGAAAAATAATTCATCCTATTCAACTAGATACGCCAAATAAAATAATATTCTCAAGCTTACATCGTTCCTATAACTTAATCCATAGGTTACGTCTTAAAATTTCACCAGCTATTTTAAAATATAGATTTAAAGACATTTTTACTCAAATTGAATCATTATTAATATGATTTAGTTCATTTTATGTTGATAATGCCCTATAATAATCCTAATTTTTTTATTTACTCTTAAAATATCATAAAACCAAATTTAAAATAACTTTGGGCATTTATGTAAATAAAATTGGGAGGGAAATTTAAATTATCAAGTGTATGGTAGGAAAAAGTTATTAAATTTCGCAATAAAATGTATGTGGTCCTCCTGTTATGTTAATGTGAGCTGTGGAGATCTCATAGTAATAATAAACATATATTTTATAGTTCAACCGATCATTTAAATACACGTGAGTAATTCGCCTTTTATCATCTTTAATTTCGTAAATAGGTGCCAAATATATTAGTTCCACATTTAAATGTGCCCTAAACACCAATAACGTGAGGGTTTTGTTTCCGCTCTCACACACTACAACTAACGAAACATCTCCCATGTGTAGCGAGCGTCTAGCAGTACATCTATTAGTACATGATTCTTACCGACATTTATTGATAGCACTTTTAACTAAAGACAGATTAGTACTTAAATACAATCAGGCATCGATAATCCAGATCACCAAGAAAAAATATTATCTATAAAAATAACCATAGTGGTATCAATATCAGAAAATGGCCACCAAAAAACGCACCTCAACCCTCGTAAAAAAAAAGTTAACTTTTTTCATTGTTAGATATTTGCCTTACTATATTCCTTCAGAGTTTGTGATGTATAGCAACAAAAAACAATGTGTAGTTTCGTTGTTTAAATAAAGTGAAAACGTTTCTACCTTAACACTCGAGTTTTCGTATGGGTAGGGTATTTTATAAAGTTCAGGAGAATGGATCATCCGTACTGGGTCGATCCTCAATTAGTCCGAATTATCGATGCTCTGATGTAATAAATTTAAATAATTTGTCATTATGTGATAAGCTATGACATGGATCCACAGAAAATTAAGATAGTATTCATCCCTACTGGTTTTGTGAACAATAAAAAATAAATTATGTATCTAGCGAGAGGATTTTTAAAATCTCCTTCAATTACAATGTTCTTAAAACGCTTGCGATTTGTGTAAAATATATGTATAAAAAGGTTTATTAGACTCAAAGAATGTTGTTTTTTTCATTCAGCTTACTTCCTTCTGTGCTCATTATAATATTAAACAAAGTATTCTAGAGCAAAAACCCAAACTCTTAGATTTGTGTTAAAAAAAACATATTAAGAAAAAAGTAAAGATGACGTAGGAAACCTAAAAGTGTCAGAAGGCCTTGAAACTTTACGAAGTAACCTAACGTCACCGTCCTGGAATAATTTTAATAATCAGACGCGCTTATAAACTCCTTGGTTGCTCAAAGACTCACCTACAAACAACTCCTCTCCCTCGAAACAATAGACGGTCAGTCCCTTCTCCCCCCCNCTCCCCCCCCCCCCTCTTCACAATTTTCTAAATTACCTCCCTCTCTCCCAGTTGAATTACCCTGACCGTGAAAAAAAAATACCTTACACAATAAATTTGACCGTTTCTTTCATTTTCTTAAAACAATTTTTTTTTGTATCCATGTATTAAAAGCGGGCGTATCACAGCATCGTAAAGAACACTAATTTAATATGCATACTGTTGGTTAACTAGGGACCACATGGGCGGATCCTTGACCTAACCTAACCCCCTGCTGGGAACTCTTGTTGTAAACTTGTTTACCCTTCTACGATGAACGCGCAGAGGTGGAGTGTCCACCTTACAGTGGAAAACTGACACATTGTTGTGTGTGTTTTTAACTATGACGCGTTCCCTTCACTGTCACACTCGGTTTCAGGTTGAGGAGGTGTGACATGGACTAACGTGTCAGCCTTCGCATGGAGGAGAGATTATAAAACACATTATTGAGAAACGTCACTCCCCAGTGCAGATAGTTATGGTCGAATCTATATCTACAGAGGCCTTGATCAGGAGTGCTGACAGCTCGTCCAACCAGCTAGAATCTGGAGGCTCACAGGCCAAATCTGTTTACCTGCTTTGTACTATATCAGAAGCACACAAGGTAGTTGAATCAAAAGAGCACCATTGTGTGTAGTCTTTTAGCCTCATATGGCAACACTACTTCATGCACTTATTTCTAATCAATTCTCTTGACAGTTGTGATCTATGACCTATTAGCTATGACTAATAAAGGCAAGCAATATTAATATATACTCCATAAATTTCAAATATTGTGAGCTATGTGAATTAGCCAATTAACAACTTAACCTAATCTAGCCTAACCACTATTGTAAACATTTAGGGAGTTGTTCCTAATATCTTTACTATTTTATTGTAATTATTGTAAATGTAAGGGGGCTGTATATTATGCATGTTTGCCATGTTGCCACGTTAAGCAGTTGTTGTTGTTTTCCTGTGTGTCTTTGATACGAGGTCTAGGTGAGCTTGTGATCAACATCTTCGCGCGCTTTTGACACGAGGTTTCTCACTCTGGTGCACCCTCCATGTTCTCCACGTCCTGCCATATGTGTAATATCACGCTGACTATAGGTATACAGGTGATTGGGGGAAGAAACGGAACCAGTATTTCGTGACAATGAGGTTTGATATGGAAGAGCAACACGCCCCAATGGGCTTACATAATATGTGTGCTTACTTTCCAGATATAGCTTTTCATGCACTTAAAAATATATAATGTGCATCGTTTGGCACACGCCCTAATGTCATACTCACCGAGCTCGCATTCTTTAAATTTAAAAATGATACTTGGGTACAGGAATCGAATCCGGGACGGTATCCAGGTGTAATTTTTTTCAATATAAACAATATGATATTTAGATGCGGCTATATCAATAACTAACTAAATATATAATAACAAAATAGTTTATCTGTTTAGTCCATCATCAATTTTGGTTGGCCGGTAGCCGATCAGGGTTAAAAAAAATTACTCTGTGTACTGAGAGTGTTTTTTTCTAAATGGTTTCTCACGATCTTTTTTTCACGCAAATGTGGGTGCTTTCCTATTCATTCTGCCTTACTCGTTCCTATACTATCAGCGCAAATAAATAAAATGCATATAGCTCGGAAGGGTAGTAAGACGCGGCAGGGAAAAATAATCACCACACACATCCTAACTATTCTCGTGTCAATAAATTGTTAGATTTTCTTCATACTCTTGAAGTCATCTTTCTTTATATGTCTATTATTTTTAATCACCTACAATTAAACACTTTGTGAATGTAATTATTGCTTAATACTAGTTCTGCTCTATTAGCTATTTGTATAGACACTGCGCAACTTTAGTAAAGTGACACTATTGTATTTTACTATATTATTATTATTATTATTATTATTACAAGGCTCAATACTAGGACCTACTCTATATCTGATTTACGTAAATACTATCACAAGACAAGTAAGGCATGAACACATCTACCTCGGTGACCTGGCGGTCTGGGGGTAAGGTGTCAGACTTCTGTGCTGGCGGCCGGGGTTCAATCTTCGGTCCCGGCAAAGATTTATCTGATTGCCAAACTCTTCCTTCACATCTGACAAGACATCTTGTGAATGTGGGGAATGCCAGGCCTCCACCGTAGTTCGGATTCCACGTTAAGCTGTAGGTCCTCCATTTCATCTCACAATCACCCTACCATTACATATTAGCGTAAATGCGTATAACCCGAACGGGTAGTAAGACGCGGTGCTAATAATAATAACACATCTTCCTATATGCAGACGATACCGCAATACTGACTATTCACGAGTTCACGAAAACCTCCAAATAGAAGAATACAACCTTCGACAAGACTACAACGAAATACAAATATGGACTCATGATCATCGTATAATAATAAATCCAAAGAAAACTAAGGTTATACACATCTTTTCTCCTAGAATGCACCATGCAAGAGTCAATATTACGCATAACAATTATAATTGTTTACATAACTGGACTCAAACATGTTATGTCTATCGACAAACTGGACGCAACAGAGTCATATTTATCTTGGACTTATAATTATTGACAAACATCATAAATGGAACAGGCAAATACAAAAACTTGAGAACAAACTAAAAGGATTGGAATATGTTTGTTACTATCTAAGAATGTACTTGGATACCAAAACGATAGTAATAACATATAAATCATAAGTTCAATCAATAATATCTTATGGCATATACATTTGGGGAGGAACGACAGAATGTTACACAATCAAAATTTCACATTTGCAAGAAAAAAATCCTGAAAATTATATTTGGTACCAAAAATTTGAACAGACATACATTCAACACAAAATTCTACTTCTTAACCAATTATATGAGTACAACCTCTTTATAGGATATTACCATTCCGATAAATACACGCGAATAAAAACCCATTACCTTAACACCCGCTCAATTTCTAACAAAGAAGTGTATACAATGGGCAAATACTCTAATTATTATGGTAAACAGGAACTGAGATGTGCCATCCACTAATTTACTATCACCAACACTCCAAGAAATCCCTGAATTAAGAATAACGAAAAGTAAAATTAAAGACTCGATACTTCACGGCATGCTTCAAACAACTGTGTAAATATTTTTGAGAGGAAATGTTATGTTATGTGTAAATCTTTTTGTTCTTTAATTATCCTATTATTATAATTTCTACTATTTTTTAAATATTTATTTAACTGCATGACCTGAAGATGTACCTTTAGGTACTTCGGGATTGTATCAAAAAGTCAATTATGTATATTTAAAAAAAATCCTAAATAAACAATGATTGATTATTATTATTATTATTATTAGCACCGCATCTTACTATACGTTCAGGCTATACGCACTTACGCTAATGTGTAATGGTAGGGTGATTGTGAGAGGAAATGTAAGACCTACAGTTTAACGTGGAATCCGAACCACGGTGGAGTCTTGTCATTCCACACATTCACAAGTTGTGATTAATACACCTCTTGTCAGAGGTTAAGGAAGGGCTTAGCAATAAGATAAATCTGTGTCAGGACCGAGGATTGAACCCCGGACCTCCAGCACATAAGTCTGACACCTTACCCCTAGACCGCCAAGTCACCGTGTGTTACTATAGTTCCTTATCATTTCTCCTCTTTAGATATCTATTTACAAGCTATTATAATAGGAATGTCCTGTTATTGTCTGTTATTATAACTCATAATCGTTTCTCTTCTCCGGGTTATTAGATGAACAACCGTGAGATGTCCTCCTCATGGCCTTTAACTCCTATTCCTAGCAATTGTCCTCTCTCAGAACATCCATCTCACCATCCAGTGGTTCTCTTATTCACGGTGGTTTCTTTACCTCGCCGCTCAGACCTGTGTCTATTTGTTCTCCTGCGTCACTTACATTGTTGTGTTGTGAAGGCTCGATTGTTTTATGTTCTGGTCTAGCGCGCATGCGCACTGCTGTTGTCGGCGTGAGCGCGTCTGATGTGAGAAGGGAAATAAATTGGTTTTATTGGTTTGCTTTTGCATGCCGGCCATCTCTTTAAACTCTAACTCTAACTCTAAAGGAATCCCCGATATTTCCAAACTGCGCCGGGCATTCTTTTGTTTGGATAAATGGACACCGAGGTAATTTGTTTAATAGGACTATTTTATTTCTTGACAAACTTGGCATTGTGGGCATATCTTGTTTTGGTTGAATACGTTCAGTAGGGTTAATTGGGATTTCTCGCTTTAGGCTGTGTTTTATGTTAAGCCTTCTCCTGATTTCAAAAGTAAAGTCTGTTCACCATAGCTTTTTACCTGAATGACAGTTGAAAAATCTTATGTTTTATTTTTGGGTTGCCAACACCTGTAAAAGATCACTTTTGTTATAGATGGCATGTTTTTTTAATTACATTAAAAATAACGTAAACTTAAGTTTTCTCACACTATTCCATTACTTTTAATAAAAAAATAATACGATCTGAAACAATATTTTAAACATAATTAAAAGTACTTATCCTTCGTTTTGGAATGTTATCGATAATGTATAGTGCATACATTAATACCGTTTAATAATGGGATTGTATTTAATTGGAAAAGAGAAAATACTTGGTCATTTTTGTATGTATGATAAATTTGTTTATAGTATTTTGAAATATTTAACTGAATAAAATCTGTTTTTCAACTGCGTGTATGCACAATTGTAAACAACTTGTTTGCATCATGATCAATCAAATGGTTTAAATTCATCGGTCACCATTTTAAAGCTATATTTGATAGAGCTTTTGTGAAAGTGTAGTGAATAATTATCTTTTTAAGTGGAATAAAATGATACATAGGCTTTGTGCCCGACCTCAAATAAATATAAATAAAATAGACCTACATTACTGTGGTTAACTTACAATACCATATGTTGTCATTACAGCTGTCCAAACTGACATGCCAGCTGTTGGCGTAGGGATACCTTAGGGACTGTTTCTAGTAACTTTTTGAGCTGTCATTCAAGTAAACTCGGGTTGTGAATGTAAGCCTACTCTAGCCTATGCTAAACTGCTCAGACATTAAAGATTTCTTTACAAAAGCAGTATTTTTTACTCCCGTGTTGGCGATGGGATTGTGTAAAGCAGCCCGGATATGTTGTGTACACTGGATATCATCTCTGAGTAAACTACAATACTACTGTTGGGGAAAAAGCGTTGTCATTCTCTTGTTTTTGTGTGGTCAATTTCGCAACGCTGATTCGTCAGGGTTACCATTAGCTTCTTCCTAACTCAGAACACCACCTTCCTACATAAGTCAGGTGACCATATTTCTTAGTTGCGAGATCAGGACTTTTTGGAACATTTTGGGGGTTGTGTTGAATTCTGGGTAGGGACTATATCAGAGGGCTTGGAGAGTATGGTATGGACATATGTACGTTCTATGGAATACCCCCAGGAGCAGGGAAGTGGGGGCGTGGGGGTAGGAAACATTTTATAGCGCCAGCCTTGACAGTGACGTCATGCCATCATGGAGGAAGCTAGGAATTAATATATAAATGATACAAGACATAGACACTAACTAATTAACAACAATACATGCGAAACCTTAAAATTCTCACCACAAGTCTCATAGCAAACATCAGAACCACATTTTTACAAGTGCGCTTGGGCAGTTCAGTGTTTACTACGCACTGGACAACAGTCATACACATGGGCAGGCCACTAACGAACGTTCACGAGGCTGACCGATTAGCTCCGAAGCAGTGGGGAAGTTGATTAAGTGGATGGTAGCAAAGAGATCGAGAGGCGAGGAAGGGCGTGTCAACGTTTTAAAATTGCCTAACTAGCTTGGACGGCCTACACGCACAAAATATTTGAAAATGTTATTTCCGCATGACATAATATACGTTCATTTAATTGATTCATGGCTCCAGAAAAATGTAATTTATTTCCCTAAAAAGCGGGACAATTATGCGTCCCACAGATAATCTTGTAGACAGCGGGACACGGTCACCCAAAGTGGGACGTCTGGTCACCTTAGACATAACTGAGAGCATATAGATTTGGCAACAGTAGTTGGCGAGGAACCTGACGGGGTGGCAAGATGTATAAAGGTCAGGGCTAGAAGTTCAGTCTAGTGAGTTTCCACTTGAGATTTTAATCACGTTTCTCAATTCTATCTTTGCTTTCAGGTGAACGCATTTCTTTTATACTACCCTTCTTTTCCCCAACGTGTTAAATGTACAAATAAAACAAACCTACGTAAGAAAAGGAGCCATGGGATACATTGAGTTATTTATTTTAGGATGAAAATAATCTTTCCGTTATTACTTTAACCATTTTATGAACAATATTGGAAAACCACTTCGACGTTCTAATTGTCTAAGATGTCACTCTCCTAACAGACTGTACCAGCGTTGATGGGAAGATCCTGGCTCAAATCATGGGTAATTGTACTGAGATTATTCATAAATGGTTTTCCACTCCACTTCTATGCAAGTTCTGGCACACTTTCTCTAAAGTCAAACTTCCTCATCCCTAACACATTAGCGTATAACCCAAATGGGTAGTAAGATGCTGTGTTAAATTTTTAAAAACTATATAAAAGGACCCATCTCATTACTCAACTCTGTGATACAAACATGACAAGTTTTATTTCTCGGTCGCCAGTGTCAATTTTGATGAAAAAAGAAAACATTTTATAATGAAACGACCACTCTCCATCCTCCTCCCTTGCTCAACGTCTTACTACCCATTAGTGATATCAACAAATATACACTAGGAAGGTGTAATTTAGAAGAAGTGTACCCGCATTTTTGTGAAGGAGTTATAATATTAACAAACACAAAAAATTATATTTGTATTTTCAAACAGTGCTCAAAATATTAATTCGATAAAAAAACAGCTATATAATATACCTCCTCCCCACCATACACATTAAGGTGAGAGTGTAACGGACGTGAGAAAATGTAAATATTTTCTGCAGTTTTTATAACAAAACATTTTGTTGGATAAAATAAATTAACTATTGTTTCCGTACAAACATAGAGTTTAATTTACTTCACACTGTAAAATCAATAGTTATTTAATATTGGTTATGAACAGAACGGAATTAGATGCCAAAAAGTTTAAATAGACAGAAAATGTTATCATTAAATTCCAGGACACCTTGACAAATATTCAACATTTGTTGATATCCCTATGTGAAGAATTAGGCCCCGTGGCCTGGTCACGAACCTAAAGGTCCCGGGCTCGCTTCCCCCTTGGTACCTTAGTGATTATTTTCTTAGGGGGAATTATCCCATCGGTGACCAGGGGTTGATAAATTAGGCCTAGGTCAGCCCACACCTCCATACTCACTACAGTAGCCCCATGGCTTCTTTGGTGCTGAGTGACAGCTCACAGCTGACAACTGACGTCTTTGAAAAGTTACCAGACCAAATTATGTATCCCTACGCCGAACCGTATGATCTGCAAAAACATGTGTTTAACAGCTGTCACTTCTGACAGTCAAAATTTAGGTATATAACTAAATGTTGACTGTCAGAAGTCATCTGTGAACTGTCAGTCAGCACCAAAGAAGTCATGGGGCTACTGTAGCATCACATGATCCCTGTGGCACCACAGCGGCGAATATTCCTCATAGCAACCGAATTGAATGTTATGTCTCTCCCGGTTAGTAATACCATACCGTTAGAAAAAAATAATTGAAGAAAATTATTATTATAATATTACTATTAGCACCGCGTCTTACTAGTTGTTCAGGCTATACGCACTAACGCTAATGTGTGATGGCAGGGTGATTGTGAAACGAAATGGAGGACCTACAGTTTAACGTGGGATCCAAACACGGTGGAGGCCTGGAATTCCTCACATTCACAAGTTGTGATTAATACACGTCTTGTCAGAGGTGAATCCAGGGTTTGGTAATCAGATAGATCCGTGCCGGGACCGAGGATTGAACCCCGGACCCACCAGCACAGAAGTCCGACACCTTACACCCTAGACCACCAGCTCACTTCGTGAAGAAAATTAAACTCTTATGTTTTTACTGGAGAAACATTTAATTTCTTTTGACCAAAAAAAAAAGTGTCGATATAAGAACTGCAAATACACTTACTTTTCCTCGCGTCTCCTACGCTCACATCTTAAATAAAAGTTATGCGGATGATTTTTAAAATGATCCCGATGTGACCACCACGAGAGTTTGCAAAAGGTCGTTAGTATTTACCTTGGTCTTGTGTGAGAGCCAGTGGAATACGTGTTCGGTGCAGCTCTAGAAATACGGGCATGCGGGTTCCCACCATGTAGATAGAGCGAGGGGGCTCACGGGGTTTGACAGGAAACTTTCACAGTTTCGTTGTTTATATTGAGAAGAGAAAAAGGGGAACTGGCAGGACACTGCAGACTTGCGGAACAGCATTGCATATAAAGCGTAATTTGGTTTCATTATGTTGGCATTTCCGTCCTGATATACTCTTTAATAGGGGGAAGTAGCAGTCACCACGGGTTAAGGGGGGCATCTACCGTAGCGGTGAGACGAGTTTCAAACCCCCAGATATTCCACGTTATTTAACGAGTCGTTTGTTGTTTACTAAATGGTTCATACCAAAATGAAGGTGAAACATATAAACATATCATAAAGCGTTTAAAAATATTATATTTTAAGTTCTAGAATTTAAAAAAATATTAATGAAAAGGTGAAATCAGCTAATTATACACGACGTTTCACGCGTAATGTCTTAGGTCTGATATGGATATAAATAGTTAGAAAAATAGGTCCAGCCTCCATTAAACAAATAAAGTCATTTTTTAAACATGCTTTTAACAGACGAATTCAAGATAGTTTATCATTGTGCTAGTATTTTGAAGCTCCGACATTGACAAAAAACATGATAATTACAGCAGTTTAAATATATTATTTCCCTTCCAGAAGGTGGCACCCTATTGTCTTTCTAAGATGATAATTACGAAGATTTTTGTGTCTATAACATTTTGGCAGGGAATTTTACATATATAAGGTTAGGAGGGTTATTTTGTAAAATATCAAATAGCAATGTCTCAACCCATTCCAGAAACAGCGACCATATAAGGAAGCAGGCGTCCATTTTACCTGGGTGTGGGATTATCTGACCCTCTGCCTCAGCCGGGCATATTATGTTCTGTTAGTCGGTGTTGTTTCTTCAATTGGTATGGCCAAAACAAGAAATTTCATAAAATAGACATTTCATATTTGGTTTTTCAACTATCAATTTGGACACATTAGACAAATTAATGAGTTAAGCTAGGTTTAAAAAAACATTTAATATTAAATCACGACATTGTGTACTAGAAAATGAGATAAAATCAAATTATCGGGGTATGATAAGAACCGTATTTATATATATTGTAACAACTTACGTTGTAACAACACTTACCATCTGGGACAGCCAACTGGGACAGCTAACTGGGACAGCCAACTGGGTCAACACGCGGCACTAACTTGACCAGCGACCTCCGCTCTCGCCAAACATAACAAGCCGACTGAAGGTGTGTCTGCGCCTCGCCAGGCCGCTAATAGCTGGGCCACGTGGTCGGCCAGCGACCAGCCATTTCCGCCTTCGCCGAAGCTTCGAGAATATGCTACGTCCTTCGACGTGCGCCTCGGACCTCCCCTCCCCCCTTAGTCTGTAATGTTCTCCAACCTTCCCTTCCTTCGATCCGCCCCCCTTTCTGAGAATTATAGTTTGTATAAATACGTGTGGTACCGGGATCTCAGGTCACTTACTACCCCACCGGCTTGAGGATAAGAGGTGAGGGCAGCGACAGGGTTTCGGGGGAATATTATTATTCTACAAAATTACTATTTCGGCGTCATGGGGGGGGGATTCTTCTAAATTACTGTTTTGACCTTGTTATTTAATTATCTTTGTTTAATATTTGACTATGCTACGCGCTTATCGCGGCTGGAAGTTAGACCGTCGCTTTCTCCACCACTTATATTCAGGGTCTAAGCCCCATTTGTTTGTAATTCTTATGTTTGCCAATATTAGGTTTTAACCTGGGTTCGGAACCAGGCTTATGTTATTGTCAAATAGAGTTGATAGGTTTATATTACTTCGTGGCCGTGTGTCATTGCTATGACGTCATGATTGCTACGAGCGCCAGTATGGAAGTTATACTTATATTAGGGTGGATAACTATAACGTTAAAGTAACCAGTTTAGGAACTAATCATTTTAGCGAAGTAACCAAGGAACTATAAACCATAGACCATTTCACTGAGATCCCGGACCGTAACTTTTGATGAAGTTTATTATGTAACGTAAGGTTTATTATGTAACGTAATTTGTTTTCAAGAGGTAACATTTATGTTTACCTTTTAAGGTATTGATTTCGGCGTTGGACGGAAAAGCGCGCTTCACGCGGTATTGAATGTTTTCATCACATCGTTGTTGTTTTTTGACCAAATAAAATTGTTATGTTCAACCAAGTAAATCTTTACCTAATTTACTGCCTCTCTCACCTTATAGAGATTAAGGGGGGGGGGTTGCAATATGATTAAAAATTATGTAATTTTACGACTTTTAAACCGCCTTTACATAAAAAAATATTTCTACTTAACACATTATAAATATGTCAATGTGTACACCTCATATGAATGCCTAGCTATACTAAGTTTCATACCATAAATTAATTAATGTACTGTACCTTAACAATGGTACATGCAAAGCATATAATATCAAGTTTGACCTCTTATGAATCATTAACTGTGATGATTTGAAATCATAGAATCACTTTTCATAGCATATACACTTGTTAAAATTGTGCAGCAAAATTTTACTGTCGAATGATCTTAAGTTGGGATGGAAGGGGACGTGATTAAAGGTCCAAATTTTTGAGGACCTTACAGCAAAAAACCTCTTTGGTCAAAATAAATAAAATGTAACTTCAGTAGAAACTTATTTTTTTTTAATCATCTCAAAAATTCCTGAATATTTGTCATTTTGTCATAAGCATTGCGATCTTTGATCATTAACATTTTCAACGAAAGAAGTACCTTGTCAAATTTCAGGATGACCTTGATAAATATTCAGGAACTGTTAAATACATTCACCGATGAGTACGCGGATGAAAATAATCAGTCCCGTCTTGACTAGATTTCCGATAGGAAAGTCACAGTTCTAATCCTAGCTGGGTGTATTGAGAAAAGTGTGTCCTCAATGTTTTTTCCACTCTTTATCCGCGTTAAGACAAATGAACCTTTTTTTAAAAAAATGTTACCGTCTTCATCCTCGTTGGTGTGAGTCTATGGATTGCCGGAATGGGTAGTAAGATGAGATTTAGGATTTTTTCCTCTGAGTAAGTGGCGTGGTTTAAACTCCATATCACGGCCGATTAACCGGAATTAGGTTCAAGAGTATACTGAACAAGAAAACGTATTAAGTAGGTTTTCTGCATTTTTCGTTTGAGAACAAAGTTGGCACCCGCTTCGGTGGCCGCGTGGTCTAACTCACTACTCTCTCCAGTAGACTAGACTGCCGAAGACGGGGAGATCAAAATTCAAAACTTGTCGAATGCACTTAGGGCGGTTTTCCCTAAAGGGCTCTCCACTTTCCCTCCACGCAAATGCGGGTGCATTTCCTCTAAATTAAGCCTTCATAATTCCTACCCCATTAGTGTAATTAGTATACAATGTATAACCCGAACGGATAGTAAGACGTGGTGCTTAAAAAGTTGGCCTAGTTAAAAAAATCCTGTAATTATTAAAAAATAATTATATATATTTTTTTAAATTTGGTGAAACGATATTTGGTCTCAATTCTACCGTTTTTAAAGTAGAATACTGAAAAACGCACCATGATGCGTCGTCGGTTTCGAGCTGTACTACGTACCTAAGCGATATGTTGTAGGTGAGGCTCTTAACAAACACACACGCTAGCTCCGGATACGCAAACAATCAACGCAATCATATGTGAACCTTGTAGAGGCTTCAGGTAACTAATACCCCACGTCCACCGCTAGCGACCGACTCATGAAACGCATCACGCGAATTTCACGTTAGTTGCTCCATTTTAAAATGGTGCATTTCCAGTAAATTACAGTGAAATTTCCCCTCTTTCTAGGCGGACTTGTTTCCGCCAGGCGGCCACCAAACACTGTATTTAAATGAAACGGGTTGTGTTTAAATACGCATCCATGTGAGCCTTCGTTTCGAGTCTACGTAATTTGCTGCGAGAACCCACCAGGGCGGGGCTTGACTACGTTCAAACCCATTGTTTTAAAGGGGGAGCGCATCAGATTCACGGGAACAAGGTTTTGGAACGCTCCGTAAGACTACAAATTGACGTCAGTGGGTTTTTGAGGGTTTATTATATTCATCTACGTCAAAACTACCCCTCCCCGCCAGTCGTATACTCACCCTTTAGCATACCAACCGCCGTTAACGACGTTGCTTACTTGGGGATTTCGAAGCTTTTTTGGGGGGGAAGAGGCTTGCATCTTTTTTTCTCAAGCATCGTGTCTTACTACCCACTCGGGCTATACACTTATGTACTATTTACGTTAATGTTTTTAGGGATTAGGAAGATTATGTTTAGAGAAAGTGTACCCGCATTTGTGTGAAGGGAGAGCGGAATATTTTTTAAAAAACAACCTCAGTACACCCAAACGAGATTCGAACCTTGATCTCACCATTATTAGCAGTGTAGTATACTGCGAGAGTAACGCCTAGGACTATGCGGCCACCAAAGAGGAAGGGTTGCATCTTATAATCAAGGTCTCTTGTCAATGTGATGATAGCTCTTCCCCTCTTCCTCTGACGAGTTTGAACACTCAATAAACTATCTACGTCTTGATAGCATTGACTTGTTTTTTAATACTAACTTTTTCCTGTTTCCTATTTTAGATAAAGATATGTTTCCACTCACTCTTTCAACTCACATCTTGATAATAGGATTACTACTGGCCATTTTCGTTAATAAATCAAATAGCTTGAGTCGTAGGTAGTTTATGAGAAAATAAGTTTACAAAAAAGAATTACGTTAAGATTGAAAAATTATTACTGTGGCAAAGTAATACTTAGCTCAGTCGGTAGTGTGTTTGTCTACTGAACTAAGGGTCACGGGTTCGATTGCCAGCATGGCCGAAAAATGTATAATTCGTGGAATATGGGTTTACCCTACCATAGTGATGAATTAACAGCTGGGGACTGGATGTTGTGTCTGCCCTAGTCTTAAGTTAGATTATACTACATATGAAGTTACAACAGACCTAGCAAGCAGGCATTGGAAAATATATAGCTCGAATAAAAAACTGACTCAGGCCACAGGCTGGAAACAGTAGTTGGTGTAAAAACAATGTAAGACTATTTTTATAAGAATTTAGAAATGGATGGTTTCTGTTTAAATGTATCACTGTAGGTGACCTGGCGGTCTAGGGGTAAGGTGTCAGACTTCTATGCTGGGGTCCGGGGTTAGATCCTCGGTCCCGGCAAAGATTTATCTGATTACCAAACCCTTCCTTCACCTCTGACAAGACATCTTGTGAATGTGAGGAATGCCAGGCCTCCACCGTGGTTCGGATCCCACGTTAAACTGTAGGTCCTCCATTTCATCTCACAATCACCCTACCATTACACATTAGCGTAAGTGCGTATAACCCGAACGGGTAGTAAGACGCGGTGCTAATAATAATAATGTATCACTATCTTGACTTACTGATACGTCACGGGTAGGCAACATCCTTAGATATTTAAGGGAATTGGATAATTAAATCCGTTGGTGATGCTATGTCCCAATAAAAAAGATCCTGGGTTTGGTTCTTAGTTATATATTTAATATATATTTTTTACTAATAGATTCCGACCCAGTATTTGTGTTAGTCACTACTGGCCTAACTATAGGAGGAATCTGATAGGAAGAATAGTATTTAATATTTACTAAAACACTTTTAATATAGTCATACGTCAAGTCGTGTGATCTGCAACTGTCACTTTTTATAGATATGGTAAATGCCTTTAAAATAACATTCATAAAAGTAGCAAAATTGTATCAATATTGGCTGCAAAAAAGTTGATATTTTATAAACTGTTCTACCTGTGAAAATTGGACTATAAATTAGTCAAGGGAAATTGATTATAAAGGGTTATTTTTAGTATTGCTGTACCAATGCTCACCACACCGCGCTAGTATTGCGTTTCTAGGAGCTTAAAGCTGTTTTCCTAGCAACGACAATACATGCTCGGCGCAGTAAGCAAAGCGTTTGGGGAGCGTTATGCGTTTCGCTCTGCGCAATTGCGTCTCTCTAGAGTCTAGACATAATAAGAGCAGCGCTCCATCACATTTAGTTGTCTTGCAGGTGTACGCAGAGCTCAGTGGCATCAAGAATATATATTTTTAAACATGTTCACCCAAGAGGAGAAGGGTGTTGGTGTTAGTTCTGTCCATTATCATGTGTGTTTTTTCATTATCATGTTGTTCTTATATTCCAGATCCCAAGTCTTCCATAGAATATCATGTCACCATATGCTCTAAGGCGTCGTCACTCTCATGTTGGACCAGACTGCTGATGACAGGGGGATCAGGGTTTGAATCCCGGTCAGGGGTACTGGATGTTTTTTTTCTCCCAAAACGGGTTTCCACTCTAACTTTATGCAAATGAGGGTAAACTTCCTAATTACTAACTTACTAGCGTTATTAGTATATATGCGTATTGCTTGGACAAGACGTAGTGAAACACACTGATTATATATAGCCTATATATATATATATATATATATATCAGGTTCAAGGGTCAAATCTCTTAATTGTTCGTCATCACTGGAAGAAAAGTGGGGCTGAGAGCCTTGTTGTTTCTTAGCTCTCATTTCAAACAAACTAACTATAAACAAATGGCCACAATAAACGCACCAACACACTTTAATGCACTGCACCGGTAGCACTCGACTCCTCCAAAGGCAGTCAGGATGCTGCGTTGCACGAATTGCATTGACGCACTACACTGGATATCATCTCCGAGATATCTGCATGGTTACTGTTGAAAAACAACGTTGTCATTCTCTCGTTTTAGTGTCGTCAATCTCCCCTCAAATATAAGACAAGTTTCGCAACGCTGGTTAGTCGAGGTTGCCAGTAGCCCCTTCTTACCCCAGAACACCACCTTTCAGATATAACTAAGAGCGAGGAGATTTGGCAACAGTTAACGGAGAGAGAACAAAGATAAAGCTTTTCTCCATAAGACCTGCAGCTTCCTCAGTGATGATATTGGGTGTACGCATCGCCAAACTGGCCCATTCCATTAGAGTTTAGGTAAGTGTTGTCTTGTATTTAGTGTAGCGCCACACTTGAGGCGTACTCAATCTGACCAATAAACTGGCCCTTAGGGAGAGGACTAGAGGCCATATTTTGGAATAAGCAATTACTACAGTTCGTTTGATCAGGAATAGAACCCTGGCCTCACAGTTCAAAGTAAAACACACTCTGGAGGCTAATCTCGCATAAGTGAGTGGTTGTACTAGAATAATTCTTTAGATTGCTTTTTTTTTTTTAAT
>CABFOV010006213.1:18496-36345 GCA_902141375.1 Timema poppense | reverse complement strand
GTACGGCACTGAACTATACCATTCTACAGAATCGTTGATTTAAATAATTTCCAAAAAATTGTTACGGCTTATTTCAGGGTAGTGGATATGTACGGGGAAAAAAAATATTATGAAATAAAAATCATTCCAATTAGACAGTTGAGGCTCAAACCAATATTAATATCCTTGTTTTAATTAGGACAGAGGTGGATCTTTACGTTTCTCGAAAAGAGCAGAATATATATCTTGTTAACTAACTTTAGTGTGATCAATTCAAAAAACTAACGCGTCAACTAATAAAAAAGGGGGCGAGATATCAATATGGAACGCTTAGCTTTTCAGGAACAATACAGCCCTCTTCTTCTAATTTGATTAATTCGGGCTCTATTTTGTTTGTGTTGTAACTGTATCCCAAAGAGTAGATGCAGTCATAATACTTGCTACACTTGGACTCAGAGGTTTTAGTTCAACGAACGCAGTGCACTGAAAATCGTTAATCTTGATCATATTATTTCCTTGGTATGGCACTATAGTTGTTGAAATGTTTCAGAACTTACTAAATTGTCCATTTCCTCTGAATGGCAACACTGTGAGGTTCATAGAGCGGGTACCATCTGCTTATCAGCGTGCCCTCGCCAACAGTCAAGCCACGGGTCGCAACCCACAAGCTTATCACGCGCCTGTCATCATGCTACCCCGTGTGGTCTCTGACTGCGTCCAGCAGTCGTCAGGCGGCCATCTTGGAGGGACATTTCAGATGGTTGCTAGGTTACCATCTTGGAGGGATAGTTCGGGGTACTAACGGTTGCTATGTAGTCATCTTGGAGGGACAGTTAAGGGTGCTGACGGTTTCTAGGTAGCCATCTTGGTAGGACAGTTAAGGGTGCTGACGGTTTCTAGGTAGCCATCTTGGTAGGACAGTTAGGGGTACTAATGGTTGCTAGGTAGCCGTATAGGAGGAACAGCTTAGAGCACTAACGGTTGCTAGGTAGCCATCTTGGAAGGACAGTTCAGTGTAGGCCTACTAACGGTCGCTAGGTAGACATTTTAGAGGGGTAGTTCGGGGTACTAATGCTTGCTAGGTAGCTATCTTGGAAGGACAGTTCAGCGTAGGCCTACTAACGGTTGCTAGGTTGCCCTCTTGGAGGGATAGTTCGGGGTACTAACGGTTGCTAGGTAGCCATCTTGTAGTAACAGTTCAGGGTGCTATTGGTTACTAGGTAGCCATCTTGGAAGGACAATTCAGCGTAGGCCTACTAACAGTTGCTAGGTAGATATTTTGGAGGGTCAGTTCATGGTGCCGACAGTTGCTAGGAAGACATTTTGGAGGGACTACTCAGGATGCTGACATTTGCTAGGTAGCCATCTTGGAGGGTAAGTTCAGTATTATGTTGACGCGAACAATAGCCACGGCCATCCTGGATGGCAATTTGTTAAATATTATTTTGGCAAACTAGTGCTTATCTGCATTTCTATAACAAAAAATAAATAAAGTATCACGATCCAATCATAAACTTATTTACGTTTAGTGTGGGTAGTTTTTCTGTACGCTTTAGAGCCAGGAAAGAGGATGAGAGGGTTGAAATTTGAATTGAAGTGCACTAGAATCCTCTGATAAACCTGCTGAGATTAAAACCCTTGTTTGTTTAGCATTTGACCAGAAAGGATAGTGTTCCCGATTCGTAATCACAGGGAGGTTTATCATCCCGTTTCCACACGGACGCTGGGACAATTCTTCTTATTTATTCTCCTCAAGCTCCGCCTCCTTAGTAGTCTATCATCTCACATATCATCGAAAAGAAAAGCCTTTAAATGCAATTTTTGAGTTTATCAACTTTTAATACCAATATTATAAATTACTGTGTAGCTAATTTCTCGTAAGTTCCTTTAGTGAAAACAACTCATAAACCTAGAATTTGAAAAATATAAAATAATTACTAATAAAATATATACCGTAGACAAATAGGGTGGAAGCGGTCTGTCCATGTTCACTCTAATAAATAAAAAGCTCTAACCATGTTTTTATCTATTAAATTCATGCACATACACATCTTTTGACGAAAACCAATGGCAATTCTAGACAGTAGACGTAAACTATTATTTATCAATATAAACAAAATATTTCTTAGCTTTCATATATTAATTCTCTATAAACACTATCGTAGAACATTCCCATAGATCTATTTCCGACTGTATTCGCTTTTACAATAAGTTCCCTACCTCGCCGTTGAAACGCTACTGTACAGAGAGAAAATTGAAATGAAGGTTTCGATTCATCAATCGACCTTGGAGAAAAGCTGTGAAGCGGTTAGTGTGAATAATCAAACTAAAAACAAAATAAATGTTCAAATGCCTTTGCGCAAAATGTCGAGGAAAAAAATGATAAAATTTATTAGGCCTCTCTTGAAATATCGGAAAATCAAATAACACTGAATAGCCAGGTAAAATAGAAATACAGGATTTAAAATACTTTTTATGTATTTTTTGAAGAAAGCTGCATACATTGCAAATGTATATGTTGGTATCATTATAATTTTGAAAATTAGTTTTTATATGATATTTGTTATTATTTTTGCATTTTATTCTCCTTATTTTATATCAGCTTTAGTCTTCTATTACGACGACATGTTTCGATGATGTTATACCACCTTCAGGTCTTATTATTTGTAATAAAGATGATTGATTATATTTTATACTATAGGAAAGTTTTTATATGATTGTTGCGATTATTGTTTTACTGCGTAAACTTGCATAGTTCATCCTTCCTGATCAATTTAAAATTTTATTTTCATTGGCATTTTCACACTCAGGTAATTGTTTTACCAGACGTGAAAAGTTTTTTTTTGGATCATTTACATCTATACCCCAGTCATACTACGCTACGCAGTAGTGGCTATACTTGAATTCATTGCTACTTCTATATCACATTAGGTTAGTGCCAAAAGCGGATTTACACTATAGGTCCACTCAGGCACAGTCAAGTTTGCGCCGTGTGACCGGGGCATAAGCTATAATTTTTACCCACTCAGTGCTTCTGAGACTATTGTATTATATTTTTATTTTTCACAACGTTGCACTACTCGTCCAGGCTATACAAATTTCAATTATGTTGAGAAATGTAGAGCTTATAGGAAATTTATTAACATATGCATGAACACCATTTAGAAAAAAACAGCCTAACTTCCCTGTCACAGTCAAAATAGACCCACCAATGTGAGTTTTATAAAATAGTAAGGCTTGTTACTAATGTTTAATAATAAACATACATTGTTAACCGAGAGAGCTGCGAACAATTTAAATAATGAATCGGTTGTCTTTCGTCAGTACTTCTACTACTACTTGTAAGTAAATCTTTCAAATAATTAATTCGTACCTTTATTAAACGCTACTAGGTGTCACTACTTTACATACGTGTCAGGACCTGATATAGACCAAGGTCTATGGGTTTAAATCTTTCTTTAGTTCGGATTATGACTACGTAGCGTGCGCTATTCTTATTATTGAGAGGTTATTTTAGATTTGATAAATGTATGACAAATCCATTATTCAATGCACATAATTTATATTTAGCTATTTGTATTTTAGTTGTTGTTTTAGGCAAATAAACCTAATTTTTAAATTATTCATATTAAAAGTAAAACTTTCTATGACAGTGCGTTTTTTTTCATAAATCAAATACTAACAGTCAAAAGCACTTAAGACTCACTACTATATCTTTAGACGCTGGACGCAGTCAACAAATTAAACCTCAACTTACTAAAATCATGGTTATATAGGCCAGGACTCTTACATAAACATTACAAAAAATAATAAAATCGTGGCATTATAGTCATCTGAATCACTTATGTAATCTGCCGAGTTAGCGTCAAACAAAAAATAAAATGATGCTTAGACGTTTTAAACACAGAAGGCACATTGTATTATGAGGTCGAAAAGATTTTTTTAAACACTTCACATTTATGACGTAACATGACACATGCTGATGCAATCTTTATTACATCCAAGAATTCTTACTCAATGTATCACAGAATATAGTTCCAAATTACGTAAATTTATTGACAAGCTTTATAGCTTTTTTAAAAGATATTAACATCATAGTTAACAATAAAGATATTTATAAAGTTGACTTTAACAAAAAAAATACTCTTAAAAATGAGATTACAACTATTTTAACTCTTACGTTTGTATTGCGTTTTCTATGAAAAAAGTAGACCAGAAACTAATGGAGGCGCGTTGAATTCCATGTATCAATGCTCTCTGTTCATCATTCCTCCTCCATGATTGCTAAGAAAAAGACGTGTTTCCTGTGTTTCAGTCGTTTAATACAGCATTGAAGATGGGGTTCTAGTTGTTTTAACAACTCGCACACGAAAGTGTGCCTACACAACATATTAATTATGGAGTGAGTACACTTTTATGCACACTAATTTAATAATTATTGATGATATACGTATACTTGACAGTGTTGACCTAGTGTTCTTAGGCACATTTTGTTATGCAGGTCATGTTGACATATTGCGACTGAATAAGCATTTTATTGTTGATTACGCTATATTGTAGTTTAATTCAATTATGTTTGGGTTGATTTTACATTTAGTTTACTAACCTAACATATCCTGATTTAACGTGGACAGTAGAGGTCAAAGACCTGTGCTATCCCTCTTCATAATATGACCTAGTTTAGTACCTTCAATTTTGAACCTCCCTCCACACAACCACTCTAATTTTTTTCTTATGATTCACAAGAATCTCTTGGAATTAATCAATTTTCACTACTATTGCACATTGATACTCCTACCACCACTACTACTACCACTACCACTATCTAATTTTATAGATGGCTTGTAATAAAAATTAATGTTAGATGTTCTTAAAAGAAATGAAAAATTGAATTAAAATTTTGGAAGTAAATTATATGTGATGATGCTCTTCATCTGTCCCAATTTTTGGGTCTTTTTTTAATTTGTTTTGGTACAATATTTAGATATTTTGTTCACTTTATTACACACACAAGAGTGCGAAGAATCAAACGACAAAGATTTATACATTTTGAAAACTTTTAATAAATTTACGGTGACCTGGTGGTCTAGGGGTAAGGTGTCGGACTTCTCTGCTGGCGGCCGGGATTCAATCCTCAACTGTAGGTCCTCCATTTCATCTCACAATCACCCTGCCATTACACATTAGCGTAAGTGCGTATAACCCGAACGGGTAGTAAGACGCGGTGCTAATAATAATAATAATAAATTTACACATATAGAACCTTTACACTTTCTTTAGAGAAACTAGCTTGAATGTTCACAAAAAAAACCTTACCTAACGGCTTAATTAATAGGCCTACATGAGGCAAAAAAAAGTCCCCCACTACAACATTTTGATTGGATAGTTAAATAAATGTATGAATCAGATTTACTACCTTTTGGTTACTATTTCATGCCACGAGATAGGCCTACGCCCATGACAACGTTGCATGTAAGCAACTAGTCTAATTGTATTATTCCATCAATTTTTTTATTGAGTTTTAATAGACTTGAAAGGTTAGGTTAAGCTTGTTGATGTTTTTTAATTGTAAACATATTAACTTTTTTATCTTAACATAACTTAGTGAGTGACACCATATGTAGAGGAAATAATTGGGGATCATCAATGTGGATTTCGACGAAATGATCAACTATGCGTCAAATATTAGAAGAAAAAAAGTGGGAATTCAACATGACTATACATCAATTATAAGTTATATATATTTTAAAAAGGCCTATGATTAAGTTAAAAGGAAAATAATTATGAGATTTTAGTTAAATTTGGAGTAGGCCTACCAAAAAAACTGGCCGAAAGCTAATTGAGGTATGTTTGAGAGATACACGTGGCAGGGAATGGGTTGGATCTCAACCTATCAGATGCTTTTGAAATACATAATGGATTGAAACAAGGAGACGCACTTTCCCCATTACTTTTTAATATGGCGTTAGCATATGCTATTAGAGTAATGCAAGAGAGTAGGAAGGGCTAACATTAAATAGTACAATACAGCTATTAGGGTACTCAGATGATTTAGCTTTGTTAGATAATAGTAAGGAAGCTGTTGCGAGAAATGCAGACATTTTATTAGAGGATAGTAAGTAAATGAGTAAATGATAGCACAGATTGAGGACGATAATTTAGATATTACAGAAAACAACACATTATTTGATAGGGTTAATGAATTCTTTTATTTAGGAATAATTTTAACTAGCGATAACAATATTAAATTGGAAATTAGGAAAAGAATACAGTCGGGGAAATGCTTGTCATCACTCACTCACTCAGTCAGTAAGTTGTTGGCGTCTCTGCTGTCAAAAAATGTAAAACTCGGAATATACAAAGCCATAATTTTACCTTTTCTCTAGCCTATAGTCTTAGTATTTATACAACACATTTTTTATGTGTATAATATTAACTATAACAGTATTTAATGAAAATTGGGCCCAATACATTTATTACTATTAAAAAAAAGAAAGTAAGTGTTGTTGACACAATATTAACTTACATCTAAAATAAACTCAACAACTTATTACCCAAATCACTTTCTAATTATAAATATTGATTATAATGTGTAACTTTCCTATGATCCTGTGTGCTAAAATGGCTATGATGTCATTGTATGAAGTGTATCCTATTTTGCCATTAATTATTTAACTATAATAATTAAAAATTTAATTTATTAATAAATGATTGAAGGTTGGCTTAAGCTAGGCTAGGAAAGTATCTTAATAATGAATATGACTGTATCCGAATAGTCAAAGGCTCCATATTTGGACCTTTTGAGTTTGACTTGATGCAGTCTTGATGTTTTTGCACTTCTCACACTAAGCTAAGCCTGCATCAAAATATTTGAATGGCAACACCCTAGGGCTACTTATTTAAAACCTTATTCAAAATGGCGGAAAACGTATATGAGTGCTCTAGCTGACAAAATGATAATACCAATGCCAGTCAAACACCGCGAGCACAGCTGGTGGTCTTTGTGTCCATGGTGACCAAGACCTCGACCAGGGTGCATAGGCATCCTTCGTGACTTCGGACATATCTACACTTTGTCACGTGATTTCCGATGCAATTATCAAGGTCACGAGCTAAGGTGACGCCACATACGTAGACTATTCGGATACAGCCTATCTTAACTATGTTGGCTTTTTATGCCCATGATATCTTCAATATATATTACAAGTTTTTTTAACTGGTTCTTTAGCTTAATTCAGCTAAAATGTGTAGCCATTACATATGGCTTGTGCTATTTTTTGAAGACGATAAATTTACTTTGCATTTTAATTCAATTTGTGCAACTTGTTTTAGAACAAAACAACAAATCTTTAATAAAAGGACTTTTTTTAGAGAAAGTACCTTTTTTAAATTCAATTTAATCTAATTCATTGTTGTTTTGTTTTATTCACTTTTTCATCTTTTAATCTTTAAAAAAAATGTATGGCAAATAGTAATATTTTAATTAAAAATTAAAAAAAGGAGATGATGAGTACTATTTTCCACTGACAAAAATATTTAAGTTCAAATTTCAATCAGGTGTACCGAGGGTGGTTTTTCATAAATAGTTTTCCGTTCTCCTTCAAAGTTATCCTATGATGCAGGTTAAGTACATTTTGAACTTTCATTAATAATACGATAATGCACCATTTTTTGTTCTTTGTTTCAAAGAAAACAAAAATCAACAAAAATGTTGTTAAAATGATCAAATAAGATGAAGAAATTTTAAATTCTAGGGTGAAGTTTCACTTTTCCTTAATTTCTTTTTAAATTTATTGGCTATAGAGACATAAATAGAGCTAGGTAATTATATTACATATTAATCATTTATCAAAACATTTATTTTTGTAGGGAAACGTGATACAAAATATCTACCAGTAAAATGAATCTTACCTGCTTCAGTGGCTGCATGGTCTAAGGCGCTATTCTCGCAATAGACTAGACTGCCAAAGAGGGTACACTTTCTCTGAATTGAACTTTCCTCCTCACTAACACACTAGTGTAGGCCCTAATTGGTACAGCCCAAATGGGGTAGTACAGCTAGAAATAAATCTCAAATGTCTTATTTAAAATAAATATTAACTCTATTTGAAAGAGGGTGACCTGGCGGTCTAGGGGTAAGGTGTCAGACTTCTATGCTGGCGGCCGGGGTTCAATCCTCGGTCCCGGCAAAGATTTATCTGATTACCAAACCCTTCCTTCACCTCTGACAAGACATGTATTAATCACAACTTGTGAATGTGGGGGAATGCCATGCCTCCACCTTGGTTCGGATTCCACGTTAAACTGTAGGTCCTCCATTTCATCTCACAATCACCCTACCATTACACATTAGCGTAAGTGCGTATAACCCGAACGGGTAGTAAGACGCGGTGCTAATAATAATAATGATGATGATGATAATGATAATAATAATAATAGTAATAATAATATTATTATTAATTGTATCAAAAACTAATCTATGTAATTTTTCTTTTAAATCCTAAATAAACAATGATTGATTGATTGAATAGTAGTAATATTATTATTATTATTATTATTTGAAAGAGGAACTAAACTTGGATTCAATAAACCAAATTACGATAATATTTTGTTGCAGGGCCAACATGGCGTATATAAATATTTTCGTCGCATTGACGACTCAAAATCAATCAGATTTGGAAAGCAACAAGCGTGACGTGGTTAGTTTACTTGCTGAATCTATCACAAACCGAAATGTTGCTGTCGAATTGGGCGTGGAAGATGGAGCCAGGGTCGCCCGACCTGCTCCCGTTCGACTCTGAGGAGGTGTGGCTGTTCGAAGATGACACAGCAGAGCAAGCGTTCAAAGATGAGACACCATCGTTCAAAGATGAGCCACCGTCGCCCAGTAGCAGGGCTCAGGTGGCCACCAAACTACTCCAAGATTTAGATGACTTGATCAAGAAAGGTATGTAATTAATTATAACTTAAATAAGCTTCATTTTCAGTATTTAAAGAAATTTCTCTTTCACAACTTGTCTCTTAAGACAGGTTGGACAACATATTTTTCAATAAAGCCACAAACGTGGCAAATGAGAAGTGAAATTTGCCGCATCATGTAAAAATTGAGAATTTGGTGCTCAAGAGAACACAAAACTTAAAACAACACACCGTTTGAACAAGATTATTCAAAATATGTAAACTTTGACCACTCATTTATAATTGATTTAAACACCAATGATTAAAACCGTTTAAATGTAAAATAATTTAATGTGAAATATGGCAGTCCTTTTGTCTGCCAAGTTGCAGAAACATTTGCGTAGTATCTGAAATCAATTCATATCTTAACTCCAGATTGACATCAACAATTTGAATACCATCATAGAGAATGTTGTTTCACACACCCACATTGATCCAAACATGGACAGTAATTTTGAACTGCCTAATTTCATAGTTGGCGATTGTTGTCAGTCAGAACAGATTTCCACATATCTGTGACTGAAGAATTCTGGTAAATTTTCAAGTGTTCCAGACTGCGAAGAGAAAGCAAATCATCTTCAAGCTCGTGCTTGTCCAACGACAGAAGGATGGAGAAGTCTTTGCTTGAATTTGTAATATCAAAGTGGAATGGATCACACAAGAATTCAAATGCTAATTTGAAGGCATTTAAATCAGAAAAATGTGTTTCACATTTCTATTTTCTGGGCCAATTTTTTAATCCAGTTTACATAGAGGTGTCGTTTCATGTCCAGTAAATCACACTCCTCACTAAAAAAAAGGTTAGGTTTTTAAAATGGGTCAAATCACCCCTCTGGATTTGTATCAGACTGAGGTTCAGTTATGACTTGAATACTTGAATATGCTGTGCCAGCTCACATATTACTTTACCCTTTACCTGCAGCTTTACATTAAATTCATTTAAGTGAGCCATGATATAGTACAGAAAATCATTATTATTATTAGCACCGCGTCTTACTACCCGTTCGGGTTATACGCACTTACGCTAATGTGTAATGGTAGGGTGATTTTTGGTAATCAGATAAATCTGTGCCGGGATTGAGGATTGAACCCCGGCCGCCAGCATAGAAGTCTGACACCTTACCCCTAGACCGCCAGGTCACCCAGTTTTTTAATTGTTCAAGTAGCTGCTCTTCTATGTTTTTAGATCGTTCTAGCACACTACCATCTACTGTCCTGCGGCTTAACTGCAAATTATGCACTTTTTGGCGGAGTTCACTCTTTACCTTTGATTTATAGTTGTGCAATAGTTTATATAACCATGATTAGAATGTATTTTACCACCTCATATTGAAAAATGATTTATTTTTTCGAGCCAAAATCCAGGCTGCTTTATATCTAGCTAGCATCACCAATTCATTTGACAAACAAAACTGCTTCAGGCTTCTCTACTGATCTTGAAACTCTGATCTCAAACGGGTAATTTTACTGACATAATTACGGCTCTCAACTAGAAAGTTATTGTTGAATTCACTATGAAAGTGCTTCTTCAAACTCTGTCTTATTCTCACTGATTTTTATTTGCACAGGAGGCACACGGAATTTTTATTTACTTGCACCACTACAAATTTTAGCTCCCAGCTTTCTTCAAATTTTCATATCACACTCTTCCATTCTCTTGTTTTTTTCTTTTTACCACTAGGTTCCGAATAAATAAGTTTGTCTGCTTCACTCACCTCAGCACTATCAGCTGCCGCTGGTTCATATCGTTTTCAAATCGCCCTCTAATCCATCTCTCAAGAATAAATGGTGAAAATGCTAAAATAAGTTTTTTTTATGAAACAAAGAAAAATGAGAAAATTGTACACACAAAACATGTGAAAATGCATGCTTAGAATGTGTATAATTACCTATTAAACACCACCTGTTCAAGGTCAGGACTAGACTCAAGTGCAAGAACGAAAATCAGTAAAGGGGTGAGTGACCCCTCATTACTCTGAAGAGTGAGACAGAAGGGCAGTCCCAGGCAACACTTTTACACGAGGTCAGTCGATAACTGTACTCGAATGGTGTTAGTCTACTACTGCCTTCTTATTAACTGGCCTCGTGTTGTTGCGGCCTTACACTTCAATCCATTTCTAGGAAGGGAGTTATACTTCTTTTAGAAATCCAGCTCACAATGTAATTTCTCTTGTATTATATTTGGAAGAAGGTATAGGAAAGGTGGATAGAAAAGGAACGATCAATTTTCTTTAAGAGACATCCATTACCTCTTTGTCCATTGGCAGCAGTGTGGAGTGTGAACTGTGTTCTTCTTTTCATTGTAAAAGCCATATTGTGTTCGTTCCTTTTCTGTGTCTATCCACCTTTCCTATATCTTCTTCCAAATATAATACAATTACCTCATAAAGCGAAAAGAGGTTTTCCTTATAGAGTTATATCAATGTAATATCTCTGTAAAACCCAGCTCATTCTTGCATACAGCCCATAGAATTGCTGGGAAAGGAGGGGAGGGGGGTATTGGACGGTAGTGTTGCGTCATTGATTGACTTATTCCCAGAGTGGAATGTTTCCAAAGATATACAGGAAATATCAAGTTACAACATAGCGCACGGACAGTTTATTTTACTGTGAGAACTAGCAAACTAAAATTCACCACACTTTTGTAGCCAATTTTCCACATGTGGCTATTGGCGAATGGGTTGCCAACCTCATTCTTAAAGTCATAGTTCCAAAAAACATTTTTTAGTAAAGAGTCTGTTTTTTTTGTTTGTAAGGGCCTAATATATTTACACCTAACCCCTCAAGTTTCACCTGCAATATTAATTCCTAAATTAACTCAAAATAAGCTATTTGTTCAGACTTGTTTGGATCAACAAATTTTCTTTACTAAGCTGAATTTTATTTTATGTGGTGGTTTATTTCACACTTGGCCTAGCCTTTAAGCTTATGTTCATAGATCCAATATTTCCTCAGAACATAGAATTTAAAAAAAATTCCTCGAAAACCATAGTGCTCAAAATAAAACATTGAATTTTTTTATAGAGGCTGAAGGGAATAAGGATTATTACCTACTAGATAGTTTGGAAAACTCAAAGTCAAATATATATTTAATCATAGTTATTTTTATAGCACCTACCTTATAAAAAATTAGTTTTCTCCCATCTCCTTATGTGCATTAAATATTGTTATTAATTGTTCGTTGATAACAGTAGCCTTACCTCTACCAACATTTAATTTTACATCTTGAAAGTAAAAAGCAATGGAGTGTAATTCCGGGAGGACATGGTTTAATCGTTTATTTTCATTGACTTTGTTTTTTCGTAGACTCACCATTACTGCAAGGTCTATCACTATTGACCGCACTAGGGGAAAGACTATCGCTATTTACGACTATGAGTTTTTCCTGATCACATAATTTACGTCTTACAAAACTTGCAATACTCCCTTGATCCTTACTTCTAGGTTTTTCTTGGGGATGTTTATTATATATGTGATATCCGAGTTTACCAGATCTGCCACGCCATTCACAATAAGCACAGTTGATGTCTTGTTTGCTCTTAAAAGTCAACCTTATAAACATTTATCTATTGTACAATATACAAATCTTAATAGGTCCACTAAATACAATAATTTCATGGCTACACAATTACTCCAATACACATATGTGCAATTGAGGAATAAAATGGAAGCGATACTAAGAGGAAGGATAGAGGGAGATGGAGGCATTTTACTCAACTGCCAGACCACAGGCTGGAAACAGGATAGTGATGAGTTTTCCTGCATGCTCTTACTTATGACAGAATACACTATGGTCATATCTTACAAGCTACCCCAAACTGTCATCCAGCGGTTCTTAACCTTTTTTGAACATCACAGAACACTTCTGAATATATGTCTATATTAGTAATTCTTTCACGTTTTTTTAGTTTTTATAATGGTTAATGTTGAGAAACTGAGCTCACACAAATATGATGTTGAAAATTGTAACAACATTTTCAGTGCCTTGTTGGAGAGAGCTGGGTATTCGGCTTGGACATATATCCAAAATTCCTCAAGAGTATTTCAGATAATATTTTTAGAGTACGGTTCGTTGACAAGGTAACCAATTATGGTTCTTCTTCTTGTAACAAAAATTCACAACTCGGAAGTATTATTTGTGGCAGATGGATTTCGTATCCTGTCATAATTGTTTGTATTTTAAGGAAGGAAAGTAACTTTAAATCTTTTCTTCCGATATGGTTAAATGCTCTGTTATAACAGAAATAATTCCTTCGACATTTTTATTATGGGTTGAAGAAAACATATTCAGGATACTGTATTTGATTTTGCTATGCAGTTCTTCCTGAAAAGCTAAAAATTTGTCAGGGTTGGTTAAAATATTTTAATTTCCCCTTTGGTTACTTGTACAGATGCTATAGCACACCAAAGATTATGTTGAAAACATTTTACAAAAACCTCTATACCTTCATTTTGAAAAAAAGGGCAATAATTCATATTTAAAGGTCTAAAATTTGGCATAGCACTTTATCCCTGGATAAACATCTTATTTCATTGTGTAAAAGCAAAAAATTCGTACTGAGCTTCCATAGATATGCAAAGTTTTTTGATCTAGCTTAGGTTTTAAAGTTGCCGAAAATGTTTTTGAAACTAGGGATTCTCTATGCAAAAAACTGTAAATATAATATTTGGGTTAATTTCTTTGCAAGGGTAACATCCTTTAATTAGAGCCTACCATTGATGGAGCATTGTCCATACAAATTTCTACACACAGCTTCCATGAAATTTTAAATTTATAGAGTAAAAAATATTTTATCCTTTTGTACTTTTGGTAAGTTTTCTGGATAGTAGAAATTGATTCACTATTTAATTTTCATTAATGAAACGAACAAATCCTAGTAAATGAACTTTGCCACTAGTGCCAGTGGACTCGTCATTTGGAAAGTTTATCGATAACTTTTTTTCTCAATATCATCTGATATTTCTTTAAGTATATTTTTTAATGTATTGTCCGAATGAGAAATTTTCATAATTTCGTTTTTTGCTTTGTCGTCAAACATAATGTTTACTATTTCACAACATGCTGGTAAAATAAAAGACTGCTATAGTATGTGGTTTTAATTTTACAGCAGTTACTTAAACTACCTTGTATAAGGCAAATTATGCCTTATCGGTAATTTTAAGTCTTTTCCAAAACATTTTACTTGTTTAACTTGCATTTCCAACAATCTTTTAAAATAAATACATTCTAGTTATTGAATCAAGATTGGCGTGCTTCGTAGTAAAGTGGTGTTTAAACTTATCAGGGACCTTTACACTATTAAATAGTTTTGACTTCCCCTTCTCCCCCTCCCCCCCACACATGTAAGACACGAATGGGACATTTTTCCTCGCCAATCCATGTACAACTGAAACTTAAATATTCATCCATGTATTGATTTTTTATTTTGCTCCTATAATGCTGTCTTCTGTATGAGTATTTGCAGCGACATCACCACCACCCAGTTATACTTGTCCCATCATTGATATTGGGCTCAGAATCATGTTTTTGTTTAGTAATAAACTTATCTATTGTGCGATATTATGATGTTGCACACCACACAAACCAAATGCACATCACTGAATGACTAAAAGAGACGCTCCTACCCATCCCTCTTGCAAACACACGCCCTCTAAATGATATTCTCTTGGTTTGAAAGTCAATGCACGTCACAGTCTTCAGTGGTTGGGATCATTGTAGCCAACATCACTCAGAACTGTGTCATGTGGCATCTTTCACCGGCGGAACAGTAACCAGTTCACGGCACACCGCTCAGGAACCACTGCAACCTTTCAATGTAAATGTAGTGTACCTCAATACTCAAGGTCAAAATATGATTTTTGTGTCGTCTTTCTGCCCTTCTAATGCACATCTTTATCCCAAGTTGAATCATGGTTATGCACATGCGTGAGAATTTGATTACATTATAGGAGGAAGAGACTAAAAAAAATGTTTTTAAACAATTTAAAACAGTATCGGTGTAAAAATATCTTTTAAATTCTCGATATGATCTAACGGATATCGATAACTTAGATCGCATTACCCAATAGCCCGGCCTTTTAACACCTGTGTAAATTGACATAATTTCAGAATGTGTAAGTGTCTAAAAATTGTATTATATGAAATAACTTTTAATAAAATAATGTTTGTAATTTATTGTGACTAGAAAAGTTGGAGATTGGCTCTGGCAAACCTGGAAAGTCAGGGAATTTTTAAATATGGTTTGGCTGGACTCCTAGTTATACTGTTATCACAAAAATAACTAAGACACTTGCACAATATAAATACAAAAATAATGTATGAGAGTAGAGTTTTGGAATGAGCTCACTGAAGTCTTTTGAATGCCTGTGAGCCAGGCAAAATAATTATATTGCTAGGCTATATGAATGGATGGGTGGATACCCAAAGAGAGAATTCGGAGAAGGCCGGTTAACATTGAAATTTGTATAACTATACAGGGACCAGGAAGTGTTGTGGACAGGGCCACGCTTAACAAAGGGCTTTGAGCAAACATCAATAATGTCCTCAACACATTCCTAACAAGCATTCGCCATTCTTCAGACATTGTAATAAAGAACAACTAGATATACATGCGAATACGAAGACCCCACTTGAAGAACTGACCACTTGTTGTACCCTTGTGTAAACAAACTGGGCGAGCCAACAGGATAACTGCCAGCTTGCGTCAGGCCAGTTATTGGCTCATGTGTAAACAAACTGGGCGAGCCAACAGGATAACTGCCAGCTTGCGTCAGGCCAGTTACTGGCTCATGTGTAAACAAACTGGGCGAGCCAACAGGATAA
This sequence comes from Timema poppense, assembly GCA_902141375.1. Lineage (NCBI taxonomy): Eukaryota > Metazoa > Arthropoda > Insecta > Phasmatodea > Timematidae > Timema > Timema poppense. The sequence goes on along the minus strand of CABFOV010006213.1, from coordinate 20,585 downwards.
CTGCTAGCTTGTGTCAGGCCAGTCACTGGCTCATGTGTAAGCGCTTCATACCAGTAGCTGACAGCCAGTGGAAAACTTGCATACTTGACATACTGGAAGGGCAATTAGCTGGAAGCGTGTAAACCAGGCTTAAGAGCAAAGATGGAAAAAGTTGCAGGATAAAAGTGTGAGAGCTCATTATGAAAGATTGCTCGAAGAAAAATTAACTTTACAAGAAAATGGAATGTTGAAATAAATGCTAATTATATAAAAAAAATGCTTGGAACAGAATTATAACCTTTTCCTTGACTAGTGGTCATTAAATTAGGGAAGAGGATGTCTACATTTACAAGAACATTAAAAAAAACTAAATTAATATATTAAAGCAGATAGCAGCTTTAAAATCTGTAAAAAAAAACTAATTTAGTAGATAAAAGCTTACAAAGAATTACCTCATGACTTTAAAGCTAAAGTGTAAGGTGTTATACATAAATCACAAACAAAAATAGCGCGAGCTTTACTCGCTCAACTCCAGAATATAACACAGTTACTTTTCTGAAGGAACAAGCACAGTCTATATGACACCGTTTAAAAAGGGTGTGCCTTAAGGGTCCCACCTATCGTCAAAGATTATATTCACACAAAATACGCCCTTAACCAAAGGAGCTCCACAACCAGATCCTTTCAAGACTAAGGCCATACTAAGGTCTTAAAAGAGACATACATATATTCCATTCACCGTAGGAATTGACTTCTGAAAGGCCTTTTTCCCTACCATAACTCTACTATATAGTAGGATATTGGTAGGAAAAAAGACCTTTCAGAGAGTAATTCCTACCGTGAATGGAATATAAATATCTGCCTTAAGGGTGACAGCTACTTAAAGTAGAGCTCTGAAAAAAGACCTCCCATGTCTGAGAGATAAGAGCAAATTAACACTTACTTGGAACATATTAATGAGCAATTTTTTTTGACTGATGAATTACTTTACATAGGTAGTTAACACAAATAAATCGTTCAAAAATGAAAATAGAAAACAAACATGAAACAATTATATCTCATGCATGGCCACACCCTTCTACAAATATATGACACCGAATGTCACAATTCTCCGTGACTCATACAATATGAATGGCTGACCAAAAACAATACATTTAACTAATCTTTACATTGGCTTGAACAAATATACATAAATTAACCTTCTAAACTGAAATATACACGTGACTGGAAAATAAGCTTAATGCCTCATTTACCTCGATGGCTAACTTTACTAACATAGATACATAATAATTGAAACAGAATAGCTTAAGGCTCCCATAATAAATAACTGTATTGATGAATAAGATGATAAATTCTAGAACTAACTCCGTCCATGAAATATAAAGTAAGGATAAAGAATCCCAGTCTCTATCCTGGCACCCACATTCTCGCCTGTTCTTGCTCGAACTATAAAAATATGTGTAAGATCTCCATTTTCTCAGCGAAACCCATCGCCGTCTAGGGGTCTTTCTTAGGACAATTTGGTGTTCACTGCTTCAAGTCGAAATGTAAAGTTATTTGTTCAAGTATTGGCAACATTAACTATTTGTGTTCAATTGGGGATGTAGGTGAAAGATGTGTGGTGGGGGGTTCTTGAAATGATGACATCAACGCCCAATCAGCGCCAACAGCAAGCACCTAGCAACATTCTAAATCCTGTAGTTGAGACATGTCATATTCTCTCACCACATTCCTCACTCACTGTCTCTTGCGCAGGTGCATCATGCTCAAACCTTTCCGGGTGCTTGAACTGTCGCTCTGGCAATGACAAATGGATGGGTGACGCCCATTCTTCTTTCGGTGAATGTTGGTTAGCTTTGAAGAAAATGTTCATATGGGTTTTCATTACATGCCCATAACATTTCAGCCTTGCTTCCTCTACTATCTTGGTACTCCAACATACTCATTACATGCCCATACCATCTCACCCTTGCTTTCTCTACTACCTCATGTACTCCAACATCCTCATTACATGCCCATACCATCTCACCCTTGCTTCCTCTACTATCTTGGTACTCCAACATACTCATTACATGCCCATACCATCTCACCCTTGCTTCCTCTACTATCT
>CABFOV010006212.1:23047-36360 GCA_902141375.1 Timema poppense | reverse complement strand
GAAAAAGAAGATAGCAGTTTAAGTAAAATCATGTAGGATTTTTTATTTTTTTTGTATTTGCACAATTTTCATTCATATATTTCTAAATGTCAGAGGTGCTACATTTATATTTTTAGAATAAAGAAGTTAGATTTATTATCAACGTAAACACGTAAGATTAATGTGGTCTTTCGAAGAACTATCACGTAAGAAAACAGTGTTTTACCAAGGTATATTTACGCCAGCGGTAGATAATATTTATGTATTCCCTCGTCCCATTATTCATAGAATATGAAGTATATCTTTTTTATTTTTCAAAATTTTAAATATATTTTTAAGGGTACCCCACAATTTAATGGAAAAGTAAAATCATACTTCTCTGTATTTCTTATGAAAATAGCTGTTCTGAAGATTTGACAAAATTCTTCATCCAATGTCTACTATCCTAGAACTTTTTATGGCCCTGTTAAAAACGATGTTTTTAAATAAAGGCTAGATCAATGTTTCTAACCATTTACTTTGAACCCAGGGCTGTGAAATTTCGCAAAGAACGTCACTGAATGTGATTTGTTTAAATATATTAGAATAGTGGAGAGTGTGTGTTTTAGACTCATAGGATTATGGTAATAGCGTTTTCCTCCATTTTGACGTGAAAAATAATTTAAATTATTTTATCAGTAATGATATATTTAAAAAATGATATCTTAAAAGTATATGATTTTACAAATGAATATTTGAACTTTAAACTTTCCTTTCTTTATTTATTTAGGAATTTTTAAAAAAAATGGTATTTTTACTAAATTATTTAAAAAAATTAATATTTAGAGCTATTATTATATTATTTTGACTTATTATGACTTATTTTCATTAAATACATTTTTAATTTCTTATCTAAATCAATAATTTTAGCTTCCTCTTATCATTTTTTTACGTATTTTAAAACATTATTTCTCGTTCTCTTATGTTTGGCTGGCAATCGATTGTAGCATTGTAGCATACAAATATAACAAATATTGCTACTTAGACGTATATTCGCCAACAAGGAAATAAAACTTGTCCTATTTTAAGGATTTAGCACCATAGATTAATCAGTTGTCCTAGGAGCGTGGAAAGAATCCTCTAGTTAAAGTTGGGACGTCTAGTTAACGCCGTCGATTTAAATTAAGTTTCCGAATTTCCTCGGGTTTTTTTCTCTCAGAAACTTCACTCCCTTCCTCCACGCGCAAAAACTTAACGTTTTCTTCTTTCTCGGAGCGTTTCACGTTCTCTTCGGTGTGTTTTTCCTACTCCTTACGTTTTCCTGCTTCATCCTTCCTTTCTAATAGAATGTCAACACCATGGACAAAGTTAAGAAGACGGGTTTAACATCTTTCACATCTGGTCGGGATGTTTTAGTAAGTGTCTTTGAGCTTTAATATTATTTTTTACCACTTTTTAACCGTTTGGGTGTTTTCAATTAGCAACTCAAGGTGAAACTTAAAGAGAACGTGAGCTAAAAAAAAAAGCATTTCTCGAATTTTAGGCCTATAGTTATTATTTCTTCCAAAATATATAATATATCACTTAAAGGCCTAGTTTGATTTTCAACACTCAGTTATCTTAACAATCAGACACCTTAGCTCAGTATGTGTCTTGTCTGTCTACTGAGACAGGGGTCCCAGGTTCGATTCCTGGCATGGCCGAAAAGGTTTGTCATTGGTGAAATGTGGGTTTACACTTTCACAGTGGAAATTAACGGCCGGGGGACTGTATGGTGTGCCTTTCCTAGTCTTTAAGATAGACTGCCTAGCAAGCCGGTAGCGGAAAATGTATGGTTTGAATGAGAAACTGACCTAGGCCACAGGATAGAAACAGTGATGGATGTAAAAAAATTATATTAACAGATGTTGAATATCTTAGCATCAGCATAAGGGTTCATCCATAAACCACTTAATTCTTTTTAATAGTCTTTGTACCACCCCTTCCCCTACCTATCAATGTGACACCTTGTTATCATGACCCCCACCCCTCCTCTACAAGTTATATTTCGTAGCTTTTCACAACAAGATTACATTTCATAATTTTTTAGGATAAATTTGGTGACAACATTAAAAGTGGGACTCATAATTAATATGAATAATTTCCGATTCTAAATTGTAAGTCTGTTTATTAAATTTGAAAACATTAGCAATACTATTATTTTTTCAACATTATAAAGTTCAAGATCTGTGTTACGTAACACCCTCCTCCCAAGTAACACTAAGGGAGCACCCCCTCTCCTCTCTACAGCGTTACGTGGTTTGTGGATAGCCCCTAATGAGGCTTAGATATATTTAAAAAAATTAACACAAAGTAAAGTTTTGATCTAATTCCACGATACCCCTGAGGTTGCTTTACGTATCTAAGTGGTTCGGTGCACCTCAGAGACTATCTCTCGTTCACTCTTTTATCTTATAATACTGACATTTACTATAAACTAATAGGATTTGTGAAATAATTAAATAATATACTTAGTTGCAGAAACACACTACCACAGAATATACATTAAATAGTATATATACCACAATAGAAACACTGAGAAAAGAGGAACATCTTTGTCTACCATTTAGTACAAAGATCAATTTCTGTTTCCATAAATAAATACATGTATGTTTGTTTATAGCTCTAAAACTATTTATTTTTATAAAATATTTATATTTTGAATATTGCTACAACATTATAACTTATAAATTGTTTCGTATCGGAAATAGTTGCGATCATATTATGAACAAGATTTGAAATTTCTTCTAATGTTAAGTACTCAAGTCATTTTTGTGTGAAATTAGAATGACCTTTTTTATTATATTAAAATACTTCTCTCTCCAAGGTTCGAGATAAAGTATAGATGTTTATAAAATGCTTTTACTGAAGAAATTGTTTATTTGTTGTTTCAACTAAAATCTTCATTAAAACCGCATCCTGTCCATTAATCTTCCCCTGAAGTCGGTCCAAGGCATGCTCCTCCTGCCCTGTCTAACCATGGAAAGTTTCGTATCGACTAATTTCGAGTTCGTAATATCAGTTGGTTGTCACGTTGGTTTTTCCTATGATGTATCGACTCCCGCTTGGGACCAGGTCGAAGCTTAAGGGATGGGAAGAGGGAAAGAGGGGGTATTCTGAACACAAATTCGGGATTTTAATCGACACAGGTGCGTGGAAACAGAGCGAATTAAATGGGATTTTAGTTTTTTATTTATTTTTGTAGTAATTATTTATTATGATATAAAAATTATCAAAAAAATTCAAATCAGATTTGTAAAAAAANTGGGAAGAGGGAAAGAGGGGGTATTCTGAACACAAATTCGGGATTTTAATCGACACAGGTGCGTGGAAACAGAGCGAATTAAATGGGATTTTAGTTTTTTATTTATTTTTGTAGTAATTATTTATTATGATATAAAAATTATCAAAAAAATTCAAATCAGATTTGTAAAAAAAAAAAAATTGCCTCAAAGTGACAAAAAATTGGTAGTTAATGCACATAACTCAATCAAACACGCACTTTCTAAACGGAAACTAAATAATATATATGCGAAGAAAAGTCTTTAACAACCAAACTCTTTCCTTTTGCTAAATATATTACTGTATTAATTTTGAAAAACCTTCTTAAAAATCACCCAGAAAGAATGCAATCAAGAAAAAATTACTTAAAATTTTTTTAAATGACACAATAATAACCTATAAAAAAAACTGGTCCACGACCAAGAGACCATTAAATGAATCTATATAAATATGAGCATCGTGTGTGGTGTAGGCCTACCTTTCTAAAAATAATTGCATGTCATCAAAATCTGGCCCTTGCTTATTATCTTACAGCTCCGTCACGTGAATCAAAAAGATGTAATCATACACCGTACTAGGCCTTTGGGCCTCTGTGGTCTCGGGGAAATAGTGCTCGCCTCGGGACCCAATGTTCGTGGGATTAAACCCTTCTGAGGTCTACGGATCTTTACTTAGTGGTGAACATCCGTAGCACAACCTCCTTTGGAGGGGAAGTATATCCGGTGGTCCAATGTCGACGGTGGCATGTAAAAGAACCCTGGAAGGTGGACGAGAATAACTTTCTGACAATATTTATAAGCTCTTTTTCGCTTCCTCTTAAGAATCCAGTACGGAAATCAACGTTGGCAAAATACCTACCGCACCTTATAGACTTTCTAAGGACATAATATTTTCTTACAGATGGTGTGGGCAGCACTGACCGATCGAGGGGCTGAATGTATGCTCAACTCCAGACGGATTGTAAACAAACACGTCAGGACGAACCCTCGGGTTAAAGAATAATCATTCTATATATTATTTCTGTTGTCAACATACTTTTTTTTATAAACTAATTCAAAGCTTACAGCGATGAATAAGGTATCAGCGGATAGGATTTTTTTTACTGACTTCTGACAGAGCATACTCAGTTACCATTAAAACACATTGTTGGTTTAAACACTTCGCTGGGTATTTAAGTTATCAACCCAACAAAAGACTAAGTCTTTTATTTTGGGGGTGAGGGGGGGGTGAGGTTGAATTTCCGAAAGTTTCGCAAAGGTTTATTGGTAGTTATAATAATAGTGATTATTATTATTATTATTATTATCCTAGTTATTATTATAGATCTAGGTCTCTCAACTGGAAAAGACTATCTATCTGGATTACAAATAATATGAGCATAAACACGGCTGAATTGTTCAATTAGATTCCAAGAACCTTTAAACTAAACTATAATGGGGGAAGAAGATTTTAAATAATGAAAGGAACTAATTTATTCCTTGGTATTTTCGAAAGCTAGTACTTAAAGTTTCACAGCCTGTTGTTGATACCGAGACCTCAGCGAAATAGTTTTACAATCTAAAAAATAAAACGTTATATTTGAGCTATTATCTCAGAATATTCTAATATATATTTCAATCGGTACCTTTAAAATATATCTTTGAGAAAGTTGCATTTATTTACTCCAAATAGAGCTCAAATATATACAATTTTATTCTGCAACAAAATGTTTTATTTTCTAGCTGTAAAGTCTGTGATTTGGGAATGTAAAATTTTATGCACTAAAGTATCGATACAATTTCAAAGGTTTTTGAGTTCTTAACTGACGAAACAAAATAGGTTAGGAAAACAGTTTCTTTATTTATAACACACTATTTTAATCATAACCTCTCATCGTCACATCGAACCACAATATTTCAAGGGATAACAGGATTGAGACCTTCCGAATATATCGTACATTTTTTAAAGGTAGGCCTACTCTACCGTATGTGAAATTGCTTCTGGGTATGTTATATAAAAATGCTTCCATATAAAGACAGGGCCACTTAAAGCTCTTTGTTATCTGTACGTTCAGTTCAACATACTTCCTATTTCCCTGACAATAGAACCTTGAGAGAAACGTGTGTATTTTTGCCTGTCATGGAGTATGATGGCATTTTATACTTACTGTAAGGCTATGGTCTTCGTTTATGTTAAAAAGCACTCAGGTCTTCCATCTCCTATTGGCTGCTTACTCCTTCTACTCCCCTCCCCCCCCATACCACCGCCACCCATTTTCTTCTCATACTTTTCCATACCCCCCAATTCTTCCACCCTTATTTTCTTCTTCGCTTGCCACTTTCAAGAAGGGTATAGAGGGAGTTTGGTGAGTGACCAGTCCAACGAAAAGAAATTCGCAGACGGAAATAAATTCTCAGATCAAGAGGTGCATTTTCTCTAAGTAGCGGGCAGTTGGTAGGTACATTTACATTTTCTTAACGTAGACCAGTGGCGCAACCGGGTAGGTGTAAGTGGGATTTTCACCCTTCCGAAAATGCAAATAATTAAAAAAAAAAAAGTTTCTAAATTAAGCTATCATTAAAATATAGAGCATTAAATATGTGTCTAGTTTAGAGGTAACGTTTTAAGACCATTCTATAATACTTTTAAATGCGAATTTACACGCATTTAAAGTGTCTCAAAGATATCAATTTTTTTTAAAGTGCAGGAGTAATAGTTTCAAAACATTGTGTGTATTAAAAATATGCCCTCAGCTTCCTTGAAAATATCTTGCACTATATTCTAGAGACATTTAACATTCATGCATGTTCTTGTCTCCTGACATTTAGGGGGTTATTCCTCCTGACACCCAAACCTCAGTCCAATCGTCTCCACAAAGATTTCGTTTAGCCCAAGGCTTTGATCGTAGACTCACTTCAAAGTGAGTTTTTGGGTGAGCTACTGACGTAGATGGGGTGTTTTTTTTCGAGGACAAGTGCGAGTAGTGTAAGACCATTATGAAAACTGTATTTTAAATAAATTCAAATTGTAGTTAATTTCTTCATCATTATACAGAATCAAATCAGGCTTCCTAAGTAGTATTTTTGTCATCAGGGGTGAAACCAGGATTTTGTGAGGGAGTGAGAGGGCCCGGCCAAAATTTTTGTAGAGGGGTGAGGGGCCGGGGATGTTCTCGGTTGAGAAATACTGACGGTAAAATAATTCAAAATTCAGAGTAGCTTATAAATTAATTAGAAAATTAAAAAAAAACTGTATCAAAGTTAATTGTGTACTTATGTTTTTTTACTAATGATTGTTTATTAAACTGTGTGTTAAAAATATAAATGAATTATTGAAAGTGATAGACACGCGAATTAACTGGCTATATTACGTGACAGTACAAATAGTAGGGACTTAAACATTAAACCAATTAAATTTATGTTTATTATTATTATTATTATAATTAATTATAACTAAATATTTTTTGAGGGGAGGGGACACTCCCCCCAAAACCACTTCTGGATACGCCCCTGGTGGTTATCGAATCTAACCTCTAAGTCATGGAAGGTTGAGGGGTGTTAAACGCTCCCTTATATTCATATTAAAATATGTTATGTTACTTTAAATAATTTAAAAAATAAGTTTATAATTATTCCTGTTTTTGGAGTAAAGCAAATTTTGGGACACTATAATCGTTAATAAGATTCTGGGTTCAGTTAACATGACCAGTTTGTTTTTTCTTTTCCAAACAAGTTGTAGACCTTATTTATAATTTTTTAGTTAATTTTGATTATTATTTATTATTATCATTATTATTATATCTATTGTTAGCACCGCGTCTTACTACCCGTTTGGGCTATGCGCACTTACGCTTATATGTAGTGGCAGGGTGATTGTGAGATGCAATGGAGGACCTACAGTGAAACGAGGGATCCGAACCATGGTGGAGGCCTGGAATTCCACACATTCACAAGTTTTGATTAATACACGACTTGTCAGAGGTTAAGGAAGGGTTTGAAAATCAGATAAATCTGTGCTGGGACCGAGGATTTAACCCCGGACCCCCAGCACAGAAGTCAGACACCTTGCGCCTAGACCGCCAGGTCACCTATTTTTTATGATAAATTATACTTCAATTCTACCTAATTTAAATTATAGGAAAATAACTAAAATATAGCACATAGCTCAAGCAAATAGTAATACGCGGTGCTAACAAACTAAAATAAGCTCCAATCCATACAAACCAACTTTTCTTGTCTTTGGGTATTCTAGCTGTTATAAAAAAATTCAAGTCTCTTTACCCATTTTATATTTCACCATTGAAGTAATTTGTTTAAATTATTATTATGTCTTGATACCAGGATTACCAGCTATTTATTTTGTGGGCTAGGTAATAGGACGGTAATTATAGTGAAATTAAACCGCTTTCCCTCTTAAGAAGGGGTTGTAAAACTCACCCCCAGTGCATATGAGCAGTATTTGAATCACCCTCTTTGGTGACCATATGGTCTAAGGCGCTACTCTCGCAATAGATTAGGCTGCCGATGTCAAGAGAGCTAGAGGTTCGAATCTAGATCGTGTGTACTGAGGGTGATTTTTATCAAAGTAATTTTTCTACTTTCCCTTCACGAAAATGTGAGTACACTTCTTTTTAATATAAACTTCTTAATCACGGAAAACCATTAGCTTAATTATTACATAAGTATAACACTAACAGGCAGTAAGAGGAGTAAGAAATTAAAGATTGAATCTGTCGCGGAATGTACGCCCTGGACCCAAGCGTTTCTATTGGGTTGATTAAATTAATCTTGGATGATCGTGAACAAAGTTTTGCACAAACATCTGGTGATGTTATTTCTCCTCTAGGTTCCGTAGGTATAATTTGCTTGCATGCGTGTAGCAATGGATTATTTTAGATTGTATAGTTTCCCGGTTCGAGACATAGCCTGAATCGTTTCTCGCTATACAATCTCGAAAGCCTCAATTTCCGTTTTATTAGGGTAGTTTAGAACTTTTCATGACCTAGGGAAGCTTGGGAGATAGAAATTATCTTTAGCACGGATACAGCTGCATCATATATCAGATTTGTGAATTTTTAAAAAATGACACCTGTTCAACGGAATTGAACCCTTAAAAATTGGCCTAGCACTTTCCGATTGAATTATCCATTGCTCAGGCTCATTCTACATTCATAGTTTAGGGACAATTTAAATTACTTACATCTAAATTGATTAGAATTAGGTTTACCTAACTATGGGTACATCCATAGCTACACTGTATATCACCTCTGAGGTAACTGCAGATATTATGTGTAAAAGCTTTATCTTCGTTCTCTCTTGGTTAATTGTTGGTAAATTAATATCCTCGCTTTCATTTGTGTAGGAAGGTGGACTGTGGGGGTGGTACGGAGCCATTGGAAACATCTACAAACCAGTGTTGAGATATTTGTCTTATATACAAGGGCAGATTGACCACGTGAAAACAGAACAATGACAACGCTGTTTCCCAATAGTAGTAGCAAATCATTTACCTGTGCAATGATATTCTGTTTCTATATTGTATGTATACAATACACTCATCTCCTGAGTCGTGCACGCAATACTTTTTCGAGAACCTTTATTTTCTTTTTATTATTGTGGTATCATATTATCGAGAAATAATACGCTTGTACATTACATATAATTATATTTAAATGAGTGACGAGGCAAATATACGAAGGTAGATTGTGTGGATCAAAAGTAAGGGGTAGGCCATGTAGGACGTGGCTAAATGTTGTATAAGTAAAGTATGATAAAGAGAAACAATACATGTTTAAAGAATAAGAACATATATTACTTTGTTTATGATTATTGAAGCGAGGGGAGAATTTAAGGCTAGGGTATTGTGGAGAAAGATACTGAGGGTGGTTTAAGTAAGTTTTTTGAGCTACATGCACAGTCTCTTTACTACCCCGTAAGGGAACTACGAGATTAGGTATAGTATGATTTTGGTAGGAAGAACCGTATAAGTTAGTTACTAAAGTTATCAAAACAATTTTAATATATTCATACATAAAGTCATGTCATCTGCAGATGTTACTTTTGGTAGATATTATCAATATCTTTCAAATAACACAAATAATATAAGAACATATTATTATTGTTGACCTCAAATAAATATGTTTAGATTTTATCTACTGTTCTTCCAACCAAAATCAGGGTATATGTCTTCATGTTTAAATTACTTCAATAGGGAGTAGGAAAGTGAATTTATAGGAAATGTCCCTGTATTTACGTGGAGGAACCATTTAGGACTATTATTACTACTATTAGCACCGTGTCTTACTACCCGTTCGGGTTTACGTACTTACGCTAATGTGTTAATGGTAGGGTGATTGTGAAATGAAATGGAGGACCTACAGTTTAACGTGGGATCCGAACCACGGTGAAGGCCTGGCATTCCTCACATTTGCAATTTGTGATTAATACACGTCTTGTCAGAGGTGAAGGAAGAGTTTGGCAATCAGATAAATCTATTCAGGGACCGAGGATTGAACCCCGGACCACCAGTACAGTAGTCCGACACCTTACCCATGGACCACCAGGTCACCTACCTTTTAGGAAAAAACTTGTATATCTAGAACCTTGACATCTTAAGCACTGGTAAGTCAGACTATACAAAATTGACGATTGAATCTCTGTGCCCTCTCGAGATGGTATACAATTATTTTAGTAGAACTGTACAAAATACTACTTAATACAACCTTGAGTTGTATTATAAAATAAATAAAACACATTGAGTAAATAAAACATATATTTAATTCTCATAAAAAGTTAATTTAACGTTATATCTATAACCCAGACAAAGAAAAAAAGACGCGAGATAAGAATGAATGGAAGAAATGTTATCAAAAGGTACGAAACAAACATTAGGAAAAGTAATAATGCAACCATATTATTTTGTAGATGAAAAATATGACAGAAAAATCAAGTAGATTTTATATATTTTTTTGGCGTTAAATTTTATGAGATTTGTAATTCAATGTTTTTGTTTAAAGGTTTAATAAGAATCAAAATAGTTTTTAAATGTCTAAAGAAATTTTTTAATATAATTTATTTGTATATTTTCTAATAAATGTAATAGTTATTAAATTAATCAATATAATTTGAAATTTAAGAAAGATTTAAAAAAATATATTATTACCACTACCTACTTCCCTTTCGGGTTGTACGCATAGGTACTAATCACACGAATATGATAAAGAAAAGTATCTGCGATTAAGTAGAAGTAGAGTGGGAAAATCATTAGTTAAAAAATACGCTTAGAATATACCCGGCCGAGATTCAGAAACCCTCCCCTCCATTCTCTTCGAAATCAGAAATTTAGACCAGGGTTATTAACTAATCAAATCGCGATCTACTGATCTAAATCATGGCGTTTTTTTAGTCGATCGCGTAAAGCTTGATTTCCCACGTTCACCGAAAATAGAAAACCGAATCTGCCTCAGTGGTTAGAAACTCATACACCGTATATTGACTTAAAACAGATTATTATCAACTTATTTTTTCTATATTATATTAATACAAACATGGTGTCCTGGTGGTCTAGGGGTAAGGTGTCAGACTTCTGTTCTGGGGGTTCGTGGTTCAATCCTCGGTCCCGGCACAGATTTATCTGATTGCTAAACCCTTCCTTCAGCTCTGACAAGACATCTCTGTGAATGTGGGGAATGCCAGGCCTCCACCGTGGTTCGGATTCCACGTTAAACTGTAGGTCCTCCATTTCATCTCACAATAATTCTATCATTACACATTAGCTAAGTGTGTACAACCGGAACGGGTAGTAAGACGCGGTGATAATAATAATAATAATATATAAACATACAGTTTAGATAATTGTCCAGATGGTTGTTTTCAAATGATAACGTTGTGTCGTGGCACAATCCAATACATCGCTTTACATTAACGGGTTATTTCAAATCTCCTCACAACGGTCAAGGATTCTGTCTGCTCGATTCTGACTGTACAGCGCGTGCGTTGTCAAATACGCATGCGCACTGATGAGAGATGCTTGATTTTGATATTTGATTGGTTCTCCAGTGATGAAGAAGATCTTCGGCAGAGCGGACAAAGTAGAGATGAGTTGAACTTTAACAGAACAGCTCGCGCCGATGAGACGGAAATCTTGTGATTGGCTTAGAGCTCGTCACGTGACCACGTTTCTGTTCTGAGCTAGTTTTTCGGTGAACGTGAAAATCCTAAATCTTGTGATTGGCTTAGAGCTCGTCACGTGACCACGTTTCTGTTCTGCGCTAGTTTTTCGGTGAACGTGAAAATCCACAGTAAAAAAAAACTACATAATCATTAAAAGTCGATCTTTTAATCTCATAAAATTCTTAAATACACTAGTACTCTTTTTCAAATAAAAGTTTAGTGTACCCAAAATAATCTTAGCCGATTTTAATAGGTAAGTTTATATAAAAAGAAAGGTTTATCATGAAAATAAACAAACTATTTATTCTGTATCTTTTTTCTCAAAGGGGAAGACACTATTAATTGAGGAAGTTTTATTTTAAGTAGTAAATATAAGATGTATAAACTAAAGAAGACATCAAAGTATTGTGGCCAAATGATTGATGATGGCAGACCTTTTGATTTGTAGGTCGATCGGGGATAAAAAAAGATTGCCGATCCATGGTCTATAGACTATTGCGTGTGTGACGACATAGACCAAGATGGTCCAAAATTTTTCATACCGATGGCTAAATTGGATTATCAGTTAACACCGTGGGCCGATGATATATTTATTAATCAATAAACTTAATAAAGGTCTCAAATAACAACGAATATATAATTATTTGTAGTACTTATATATAAATGGTATTTTTGTTGATAGAAGATTTCCAATTTTACTTTTAAAAAAAGTTTATTAATCTCCCATAAAATTTACAATGAAATATGTACACACGCACACTTAAACAAAACAATTTATCATAACAAATATATTATAATTATACTTATTTTTACTAATCAAATTAATAATACCTACTTCGATGGCTGCATGGTCTAAGGCACTACTTTCGCAATATACTAGACTGCCAATTACGGGGAGATCGAGGTTTGAATCTCAGTGTGTGGTTTTTTCCGAAATGGTTTTCCACTCAAATGCTAGGTCACTTCTTCTGAATATAGTTTTACAACCCCTAAAACCATTAGCGTAATTAGTACACAAGCATAACCCGAGTGGGTAGTAAGACTCGATGCTAAGAGAAAAATTATTTTGCGGGTCAGATAAAATCAGTCTGCTGACCGAATTTCGACCGCGGGCACTAGGTTGCAGACCGATGGTACAAGGCGTCACTCTCGCAGTAGACTAGACAGCCGATGACGTAGAGAACGGGGTGGTTTTTCTTAAATAGTTTTCCAATCTCTTTTCACGCAAATGTTGGTACACTTCATCTAAACGCAACCTTTCTCATCCCTAGCACATTAGAATAATTAGTAAGTAGGCGTATTATAGCCCCAACAAGTAGTAAGATTGAATTTAGAACTATATGCTTCGATGAACGCATGGTCCAAGGCGTCACTATCATGTAATACTAGACTGCCAATGGCAGGGTGATCCGGGGTTCGAATCCCAATCGGGTCTATCGAGCTATTTTTTTTTCAAAATGGTTTTCTTCTCTCCCTCCACGCGAATATGTGTACACATTCTTTGAATTCATCCTTACTCATCTTAAACTCACTAGGGTAATTAGTACATGAGTGTGTAACTCTGGACAGTTAGTGAGATGCGGTGCTTGAAAAATAAAAATAGTTTTAATGGAGTCTGGTTCGTTATGACGTTATCATAGTATAAATATTTTTGGAAGCATCTTATAAAACTTGAGGGTTTAAATATATATCATCCCACATCTATCGCTATCGTGGATAAACGTATTATTGGTAACGACATAAAAAAAAATCTATCGGTGACCTCTTGGATACGAGAGAAGCATACAGAAACTGTTTTTGAGACTCTAAATATTCTGAACGCGGATGTACTTTTTGTATGTAAAAGGAAGGAGATAGGAAGGTATGTTATTCCTTCTTTTTTTT
>CABFOV010006211.1:0-36376 GCA_902141375.1 Timema poppense | reverse complement strand
ACACATTAGCGTAAGTGTGTATAACCCGAACGGGTAGTAAGACGTGGTGCTAATAATAATAATAATAATAATAATAATAATACACGTCTTGTCAGAGGTGAAGAAAGGGTTTGGTAATCAAATAAATCTGTGCTAGGACCCCTAGGATTGAACCCCGGACCCCAGCACAGAAGTCTGACACCTTACCCCTAGACCACCAGGTCACTGACTTAAGTAATATAATAATATACATAAGTGCAGTGGCGTATTCTGAGAAAAATTAATAGATATGCTGTACTCAGTTGCAGCGGAGATTCGGGGGCCTCGAACTCTCAACCGTCGTTGTCCAAGAAATTCCAGGGATATATTTGAAGATGTGTCCCTATAGAACAGTGGTTCTCAAACATTTATTATTTCCCCTTAACTGTATGCTATCTTATGGTATTTTGAGCCCCCACTCCCCCTTCCATATTCTTTCTTTTATTTATCCATAACAATAATTTACATCCACTCAAAATGTAATAGAGGTAACTCCATGGTGTCAGCCCATATTCAGGCTATACCTAACATGTGGCTACCAAACTGTTTGGCGAATTTGTGCCGACTGTTGCAGATAGAGGGTGTCATGTGGTCAGCACAACGATGACTAGCCATTTAGTTCAGCTTTCTATACCGGAGCCACTACTACTTTATTCGAGTAGCTCCTTATTTATCCACCCTAAGATGAATCTAGCCCATTCCAGACCCACTGTTTCCCAGATAGTCTGGACGCGCCGGGAATCAAACCCGGGACCTCTGGGTCCATAGCCAGAACCTGACCACTAGACCACATAGGTGGTCCTCAAATTGTAATGATATCTACAGTGTTAAAAATTTAAGTAAATATTAATGTCAGGGCATAGGTCACATATCTGAATGCATAAGAGAGGCAGAACCCATTTAATTAGCTTAGTGTAATTAAAAGCTCACAGTTATCAATACTCAAAGCAAACAATCATAATAAGAGTAAAATGAAGTGATCCATCAGATCTTGGTGAGGGGGAATCAGGTGGATTGCCCAACTCATGTCGCAATTAAAACTATTTCTTATAGCCTAACTTATCTCACACAAAGCTGCTTGGAAACAAACGAGTCTCCCAACTCGAGAATTTATGCTCCAGAAGCTATTTAGATATGTAAACGTCGACTAACATAGGTGAGATTATCTCGGACTACTAAGACCCTATCGCTATGTCATTGGTTTATTACCAAGATATTTACACATATTTTTTGTTGTAAGCAGTGGTGCACCCAATGGGGAGGGGCAGGGGCAAACAGGGTATTTTAGCCCCACCCACACACCCCTTTTCCCAACACCACTAATATTGCTAATAAAAGTTTAAATATTGAGTATAACTAAATATTTAGCATTGAAGATGTATCGAATGTGTATGCTACATTTGAACACCAGGCTTAAGACTTAAGCCTAATATTCAAAAGGTTTATCATTACAAATTAACAATAGAAAAAAATATATAAATAATAGCTTTGATACTATTTGCATTATTTAAATCTCTGATTACTATAAAACTACTCCAAATGATTTATAAAAGCATTTAGTATCTATAAATATTCTCGGCCTTCAGGGCTTAGGGGTTGTGCAACCACAAACCCGCTCTCTCCATCAAAATGTCATTCTTGCTACAGCCTTGATTGAATCCCTCCCCCAAAGTAAATGGCTGGGTGCGCCACTGATTAAGTAAATTTTATGAAAATATATTTTATTTTACCCTTTCCTTTTAAATCATCTTGAAATGGTGAAATCACACTCCTGACTTTTGGGATTCTTTGTTGTATCACAATGACTAATAATTCATTAAAACTAAAAGAATGCTATTAAAACTCCACGATACTTTCTACTAAAGAAAAACTAGAATTACCCTCAACTATGTTTAAAGTAGCTTCATCACCAGGTCCCCTCCATCTTTCCCCACTTGATCAGTGCTGAAATGCGTACATTAGCAAGAGTGATCAAATGTGTTTGCCAAATACATGATAATATATGTGACTAGAATACCTAAACATAATTCACTGTATTTAATTAGTGTATAATTTAAATCTTGTAACGTATACTATTATTTTACAATTAACTTTATATATATTTTATGTATTTTTAATTAAACTATACTGAATTAGCTTAGCAAATAAACATTGTGATCTTGAATCTTTTTTTCAATAGTTGGCACAATGCAAAGCTTGCTTCACAGGAACAGCATGACCGGGGGCGTAAAAACCAGAGATCATTGGCCAATTACTTATGGTCTAGCGGAAAGGAATATGTTGCCACCCGCTAGACATTGGGCAAGGTCTTTAGAACCTACCTAGCTTGCCTTGCGTTTTTCAAGTAGCAAACTTTGGGTTTCCCATTGTGCTAAGTAGAACCAATTGGAAGAAGAATTACTTAAAATACAGTATTCTTGGAATATGAGCCAATATTAGTTTTAAAATTAGTAATTCATTACATGTATATTTATTAACAATTTAAACATTAGTGTTTACAAAGTTCGCACAGACAGCATTGAATAAAACAAAAAACTAGTCCATATCATAATGGGTATGCAGCACAGGACTAGCATATCCAGAGAATACGCCACTGCATAAGTGAGAGTTTGTAATTAACGAGCCTTGTCAAATTATGCTAGAACTACCTCTTCCCTTAGCTGTCATCTAGAGGAGGGGAGGGTGTGCCGATATTACTTCATCGGACGCCCGGTGTTTCCCAGAAACCTCCGCGAGAGCACCTGCAGAGGGTTTCCCCCGGTGGTTGACGTGAGGATGTAGCATGGTGTATATGTGCCCAGTATTGTCTCGGGAAGGGAAGAGGGTGAACCAACACCCCTCCTGAACTGGTGGGACAGTTTGAGAGAAAGTTGTACAGAGAAATTGTAAAGGTGATACAGTGAAATAAAAGAATGCCTTAAAATACTTTATTTGTACAATGCTTAGTTAGTAAATGCAATTAAGGCAGTGTATGATGGAATTAAAGAGCGTTTTGGGGTGGATGAAGCTTTGAGCGAATGGTTTGACATTTAACAGGGTATTAGACAAGGTTGTGTTATGTCTCCATGGTTGTTTAATGTTTTCATGGATAAGTGTATGAGGGATACTTGTGAGAACAGGGTTGGTGTACAAATGGACAATGAGAATGTGAGTTTGCTGTCATATAAAGATGCCGTATTAACAACCAAGAAGGAAAGTGACTTGCAGAATGCATTAAATCATTTGAGTATGGCGACAGACAGAATTTGATCTTCATATAAGTCTCTCCAAAGCAATGGTAGGCTATTAGTTTTTGATAAGGAAGAGGAAACTATTGTCAACTTAGTATAAATGGAAAAATGTTGGAATAAGTGAATGATTTTGTGTATCTGGGCAGAATGTACTGTAAAAGTGAAAGGATAGGCCTAGATGGTGAAAGTGACAAATGTGTAAAAGCATCTCAAAGAGTAGTGGCCTATTGCAAAGAATGAAGTAGCACTTAAATAGTCAAAGATGGCAGTATATAGAAGTGTGTTCCCACCAACATTGTTGTAGGGATGTGAAGCGTAGGTTTGTCAGTCAAAACAAAAGAGAGAAGTAAATGTGAATGGTGTGAGATTTCTAAGAAATATATGTGGAAAAACTTGTATGGTCACCCAGTGATGAATGGGTGCTGAAAGTGTGTGGTTTATTGGAATATAATAGGTCAATGAGAAAGAAGCATCTTAAGTTGGTTTGGGCATGTCCAGAGGATTGAGTGATGAAGAAAATATATGAAGGTAGAGTGTATGGATCAAAAGGAAGGGGTAGGCCATGTAAGACATGGTTAAATATGGTAGACGAATGTGCAAGAAAGAGAAACATTAAGAGTCATAATCATAAAAGAGCATGTATGACTCGTCGTATGGATGTTGTTGAAGCGAAGAAAGTATTCAAGGATAGGGAAGTGTGGAGAAAGTTAGTGAGGAAGGATTAAGTACAAAGTTGAATTTTGAGCTATATTCACACTTTTTTGTCCACCCCATAAGGGAACGGCGTGATTNATCATAAAAGAGCATGTATGACTCGTCGTATGGATGTTGTTGAAGCGAAGAAAGTATTCAAGGATAGGGAAGTGTGGAGAAAGTTAGTGAGGAAGGATTAAGTACAAAGTTGAATTTTGAGCTATATTCACACTTTTTTGTCCACCCCATAAGGGAACGGCGTGATTTTGTATGTACATGCATTAAAAAAAAAGAGGGGGACAGAGGAATTCCCAAGAAAACTTAGAAAATTCCAGGAAAAGATTGGAAAAATGAAGCGTATAACCTGAACGGATAGTAAGACGCGGTGCTAAATATTATTAATGGAAAAAAATAAGAAATTCAATATATTTCCAGACAGGGAAGAAATCTTTTAAAATTCCAGGTTTTCTATGACATGTAGGAAACCTTGTCATCAGCAAATAAAATCATTCTTTCCTCCCTATTATTCCCTTGCCCCTTTATTCATTATCCTTTTCATTACTATACAAATAGTAGTGGTGAGAGGGCACTCCCCTACTTTATTTCATTTTTTACTAGGAAATAGCCTAGATATTGAGTATAAATACTTTTTAATAATTCTTGCTCAGGTATCTAATAAAAGTTTTGGTGGCCCATTCAGCACACATTTTACAACAACAAATTTGCATTTGTGGTAATTTGTTCAAAGTCTTACAATGAAGATAAAACCTTTAAAAAAAACAGGAATATTTTTATTTTATTTGTCAGTAAAATTGTGGATTACGTAGTATTATTTTATTCTGAGAGTTTACGAGGCCACCCTGTTACCATTTTGTAATGCTAATAAAAACAAACACATAAAAAGTTTAAATATAAAATGGTTTTGGTAAAATATATCTATTAGTTTGTTTATAATATTAATTGCACGCTGTACACTTAGATGTACCAAATATTTTACACAGGAGAATGTATATGGGACAGAGCCGATTTGTATTTGTTTTATATAAAGCTCTTTTTTTAGGGATGCTTGAGAACCATTTTTTCAATTTGAGATTATCTTGATACAGGAATATAAGAAGGTATCTAGACATGAGAACGAGACAAGATAAACATCGTTTGGAAGTACAAAAATGTAAATTATGTTTATTAAAGTAAATATATAGTTTATAGTGTTTCTTTTTGACATTTGTATAACTCTATACATTTTAAATGCTATTAATAAAATAGTGATAGGTAGTTCCAATGAACACCTTTATAATTTAATTTTGTATTGTAACAGCTATTATTGTCAAAGTGTGATATTGAAAAACAATATTTATAACCAAAACATTTGTTAATAAAGGCTGTTTTGGGAGGGAGGGGGAATGCGGCGTATTTTTGGGTAATTGCGGTATTATTGGAAATAATAAATTCTCGGTTTGGTTTTTTAATCTCTCAGGGTCATTTTTGCTTTTTTTACATTTTTTGAATTTTCGAGATTTATATTTTAAGTTTCGAGATGAGATCGAGGATTTTTTTTTCAATTTCCTTAGATATTTTTGAGTTTCGCACTATCTTACTCGTTTTATATCTAAACAACAAAACAAGGCTAAATTACTTTTTTATGAAAATAAAATGCTTAGATGACAGTTTGCAATTTTTAAGCATTAGCTTAGTAATGTACATTATTCAAAAACATAATTAAAAAAACATGCACAATATTCATTTTATCATTTAAAAAAAGACATTTACTGCAAATAAATAATTTGACAAATTTATTTTAATAAAGTCAGTTGATTGCCTTCAAAACACAGACTAACAAATAATAAAATCATCCATGAACACAACATATTTGGATGAAATCTTTTCAATACATTTTTATAAGCCACATCATAAGTGGGAAAGACAATTATACAAAAACCATTTCAAATATAAACTAGAGTGAGGTTTAAAATAATTTTGTTTAAATATAATTATTTGATGGTGAAGTGATGATTAACTTCCTATTTGGAATAAAATGGCCGCCAATCATTCTGTTTGGAACATTTTAACAGTACCTCAATTATATTATATATATTAGCATTTTCTAGTGCCCGTATTGGTTATAATCCACACACTGTAGCAACTAATATAAAAGAAACATAGGGAGTGTGAATTTTGAGGAAACATGTCACCACACAAAGAGGATTATAAACTGCATTATGGGAGAGAAAGGGGGATTTGTCACAATGCACTAGGCTGGAGATCAAATCAGGCCCTCACAAACCTAATCAGTGTATCTAACAATGGTAAGATTCTGGTGAAAATAACACTTTATATAATGTTTTTAGTATTTTACAGTCAATAGTGATGACATTTTTCTTTGTTAATAATATGATTGTATTGTTTAGTATACATCAAAAGTGGTTTTAGCAACTTTTGTAACTGAGCTACTGCTCTTCCTAACAAAATATTACTTTAGTCTTGTCAAAAATAATTAAGTTTAAGCCCCACTACATTTATAATTTATTGAAAATGTATTAAAGTTACATTTTATTTATAACATATGAAAGAAACAAAGAAGGACTAACACCACATTTGAAAATAATTAATAAAGTAGTTTCCATTATTCTTAAACGCACAATGATTTGTAATTATATTAAATCTAACACAAGGTTATGCATCTGTATAAGTGAAGCACAAGCAGTTATATGAGGGGAGGGTTGAATTAAACAATTTCAGAAATGTTCACATAAAAGAAGAAAACTGAGTGTAGGACAGAAACAAAACACAATTTTAAAATGAACACATTGGAAGCAAACCAAATATATCTAAACATTTAACCTGTTATATGCAAATTTAAGATAGTTAAAAACTGCACCTGTGTGGTGCAAATGAACTTTGATTAAAACTTGAGCCTGTGCGATGCAAAAAATATTAGTTTAGAGCTGAGTTCGTATGGTACAAACAAAATAAAATTATATTTTGAATCTTGACCACACACTAAAGTTAGTAAAAAGTTACAGAATAACATTTAAAAGGAAAAAATGCCGGAGTGGAGCGGGTATGAACTTGTGGGGAGCAATTGTTTTATGTTCATAATTTAGTTACATACCTTAACCTATTTATTTACAAATCAATGAAAATATACAAAAGAAAACTTTAACTTTATATTGCTATAAAGTTGTATGTTACTAAATGTTTATTCTTACATAAATATTTACAAGGGTGCAATTTAAATGTACAACATTCCAGAATCATTGTGCACCATAGAAAACACAACAATAAAATACTAAAGTTTAGCAGCAGTAAACACAGGCGAGGAGTCAAAACGAACGGTCATCGAGTTGGCATTACCAGGCTCGTTGAGATAGCCCAAGGTGATATAAAATGGAATCAGTTTGTCTTTGCAATCCAAGGTCATCTTGTAGCAATTCAACTCTTTAGCGAGTAGTGTTACAGTCATCACAATACTGAAATATCAAATAAAAAATATAATCAGTCTTTATGTATAGTAACTTGTTAAGCATATGATTTATATTTGGTGAATGTGTGGGGGTTATTATGATAGGATTCCTAATTACATAAAAAGTGGTTGAGGTCCCTAAAAGTAAGCTCTAGGGATATAGATTTGTATAAAAACTATAAGAAGTCTGAAATATCACTAAGCTTTACTACAAACCCTGTGATAAATGGAAATTATTTTGCCACCTGACTTGGGAACAAAACTCTAAGCTTAGGCAAACACTTAGATTGGTGAAAATATGAGGGTTATAAATCTACAAAGATGCAGTTATATTAAAACTAGGTGACAAGATTTTATAGTAAGCTATTTCTTGAATATTGATGGTTGGCACTGAAATGAATACAAAGGTCATTACTTTCGTCAAGACTTGTGATAACTCAAGTAGTAAATTACTACAAACAACACCTGGAATCAAACTATATTCCCTGTGTGAATGAGTTGGTTTCCCTGTCAGTGAGACAGAGAAGAATAGGTTCTGTTAAGCTCTGCAACTCACTACCCTTTAGGAGTGTATGCTTATATACTTATTATGAGGTGCGTCCACAAAGTAAGATCTGATAAATTAATTTTAAAAAACTAGTAATGATAGACAAGTTTTATAAAGGTTTAAAAATACATGCATACCTCTTTTATTTATACACAAAGTCTCCAGTGACTTCGAGACATTTTTTATATTTTGGTACCAACTTCTTTATAAACCTTTCAAAAAAAATCTACCGTCAGTGATTTACACCAATCTTCAGTTCATCCCCTTTTACAAAACGCCGAGAGGGCAGCCACTGCTTCATGTTCAAAAGCAAGTGATAGTCACTTGGAGCCAGGTTTGGGCTGTAGGGTGGGTGGATCCAGCATTTCCCATCTCAACTAATGAATCAGATGAACAGTGTGGGCTTGAGCACTGTCGTGCAAAAGAAGAATCCCTGAGGTTAGCATGCCAAGTATTTTGTTCCAAATTGCACATTTGAGTCTTTTTAAGGTTTCACAATATCCTACAGCATTAATGGTTCTTCCTCGTTCAAGAAAATCAACAAGCAAGACACCCTTCTGGTCCCAAAAAACAGAAGCCATGATTTTTTTGAAGGAGCATTCCTGTTTGATTATTTTTTTTGTCTTCGGGGAAGTTGAATGACACCACTGCATCAATTGTTGTTTGGTTTTAACATTTGTATATAAAATCCAACTCTCATCGCTGGTTACGATTTGAGAAAAAAGTTAATCTCCTTCCTTTACACAACGCTGCAGAAACATTTGAGCTGACTTCACGTGTTTTTGTTTGTGTGCTTCAGTCAGTATTTTGGAGACTCATCTGGCTTACAGTTTCTTGTAGCCTAACTTTTCTGTAACAATTTTGTGAATGAGTGACCATGAAACTTCTGGAAATTCAAAAGAAAGTTCTGTAAGTGTGAAACGGCGGTTCTAACGAATGTTTGTGTCCACTAAATTGTCAGTCACCACACTTGGTCGGCCACTAAACTCCTCACCATGAACATTGGTGCAACCTTCTTTAAATAGATGGACCCATTGTCTCACCTTACTCTCACTCATGACATCAAGCTCGTAAACCTTACATATCCAACAGTAAATTTCTGCAACATTAAGGTTTTCCTCTAACAAAGTAAGAATTTCACAACTGGCGGGAATATTTATGACAGCACTCATTTTAAATCACTCTCACAGAACATCAGATGAGGTTAGAAGTGAAGTGAAGGAAACAACAGAAAGTTGATGGGTCAATCTATGCTAATATGCACGCATAACCCAACCTATAAGTCTGTTTTGGCGGTCATATCTCAACAGACCTTACTTTGTGGATGCACCTCGTATATTAATATCGTTGGAAAGTGTAAGTTTGAATTTAGAGGAAAAACACCTGCAGTTGTGTAGAGGACGAGTAGAAAACCATTTAGGGAAAACTACTCTTAGCACACTAAACAATATCTGAATCACGATCTCCCAGTCATCAGCAGTCCAGTCTATTGTGAGCATGATAGATGCTTTAAAGCTTGAACCATTTGGTGACCGAAGCAGGTGAGGAATGTTTCAATTTTGGTGATAAAGTTTCTAGCATTGTAATCTTGATCATACTCACAGTTTCCCAAGCTGTTTTCCTCGTAGCTCTCTATTCACTACAACATCTTCGAGTCGCCCCCTCTGTAAACAAAAACAAACAAAAATCCCTCACAGTAGCTTATAATATGTTAATTACTTTCAAAACAAATTAGAAACATAATTCGATAGTTGTAAGAAGTTTTTTATCACATACCAGTCAAAGGTCAAAGTGAATATGATAGATAATCTATTGTATTAATAAAAAAAATTTACTGTGATAAAATTTAAATGAATCCTGCAATATATAAAGAACACACTTGATTTGAATATAACATCTAAAAACACAAGAAAGTAAAGAAAAACTTTTAATTGCAAATTGAGTTTTGAATTAAAGATCATTATAAAAAATTGTTGAGCTTGACTATAGTTTTAAAAAACTGACATCAGATTAATCTACAATTTTATTGAGCACCTGCCCCTATTATTTAAATCAAACTTTTAAAAATGGCAATCAAAAGGATCGAGAGATTTTATGATTCTGCATATGGCAGACATAACAAATTACTATATACTTCCAACCAAATTAAACTTGTATGCACAGGTTATTTTGTAGCACACTTTGAGGTAATCATTTATTTAAGGTAAGTGAATTCAACTCACAACAGCACAGTCGTGTATAAATTTCTGCTCTATTATCAGCGAAGCAGCGGCAACTATCTCATTAGTCCGTGTATCTTCCACCACCGTGACATAGTAGGTGTCTGGACACGCCTTCATGGATGAAAACCGCTCTGATGACAAAACAATTTATTTACAGTTTAACAACCACAACTAAACAAATCTAGAAACCTCTACAGCAGTGCGCCAAAAGTGTGGTATGCAATGTACCACTGAATTTATAATTATAAAATATTTTTGGATAGTAGACTAAATGATGTGCAATGGACTCTCACGAGCCTTTCTTTCCTCTTGTCACATCCAATTATGTAGAGATTCAATGAAAATTGCAAGATAGCAGGTATTTGTTTACAATTTTTATGAGGAGTTAGAAAGGGTACATTGGTTAGGGCATAGCCCTGAAAGGTCTAAAAGAAAGGCGAGTGTTTGTTAACACTGCTCTACATCATACACTTCCTTCTCGCACCTTACCTACCCCAAACATGCCCCCTTTGCCACCTCAAACACAGACAAAAAAAACCAAACTATCCAGTAATATTCCCAACAGATAAGGGAACTGTGCCTAATATCTCACCGTTAATAAAAATTTCAAATTATTATTCAGTTATTTCAAAGATTGACAAGTTTATAGCATAAAAGTGTTCTTTCTTGATTTTACTTTGTTGTCCAATAGTAACTTTTTATTTCTACTTAATAAGTTTGAAAAAAAAAAAATTGAAATGTACGATATTAGAAACAATTTGTCTTCTCCCTTTGAGAGAAATATATTAGGAAGTTTTATGTTGAACAACAGACAATCCTGTCCCGTCGAAACTATTCAACGATTAGCAGAATGATTTATTTCTTACAAAAATGGCTCATAAATTTCAAAAAAGAGTTTAATTTTTTCAGATGTGAAACCTTTTATTCTTGCAGCTGACGTCGCTTGAGGCTTGCGAAAAGTTAACTGAGGCTTCTGTTTCAAGAATCCACAAACCCACTTCCATCTAGCCTATCCTTCTTGTTCAGAAAAATTGTGAGGAAGCTTATTCTTAATAATTGCCTGTTGAAATGTCATTATCTTTATGTCTTTAATAGTAAAACCGAAGAACTGTTTTCCATCAGCAAACAGTATGCGACAAGGTAAGCTTAAATTTCTTTGGGTAAGACAGGTTTCTTCCCAAGTGTTAAATTAACTACCTTATCAACCTCTTCTTCACTTCTGGCTTTGTCTTTTAGTGTGGATTTTGGAACGTTGAATGCCTTTGATGCCTTTAATAATCATATTTCCTTCGTCCTAACAGCCGATATGGCTTTCCTCATATCATCCGAGTTCCATGCCTTTCGTTTCTTTGGCGACATGTATAATGAATAAATATATGTTACTATTATGCCAAATATCGCACAAAGCGATATTACAAACATGTCTGGTGTGCATTATTAGGCACAACGAGAAGGACAACAATATGGTGGCATGGTGAGTGCCAAGAGATAATTTTATGTGAAAACCAAATACATCATAATAAAACATGAATTATAACAAGTGTAATCCAAGTACTAAATTTATGTTTCACATACGTTTCTCAAATAAATAGTTGCTTCAATCAAACCTTTCTGAAATATCACAATTCTCACCAATCTTTTAACTCGAATAATGTCTGAAATTATAAACACTCTAAGATCAACCAAAGTTGGTAAGGTTCGTGCATCATTATCTAAAAGTTCCACTTGATACCGCAAGATGGAAGACCCTACCAGTCTAAAAAACTGTGTGTGTGATATTAAGCACATATGCAATATTTGGCACAGTTCCCTTAATAGCTATGATACTTTTAAAATTATGTTCAAAAAATGTGTGACTTACTTTTAAAATGTTTAATATATATTGCCTATGAGACCAGCTTGTATTTGGGGACATAGTTATTAAAACCAGGGTTATATTTACATTCTTGAATATGTCAATACTGTGTCTGAGGAACGACAATGCGATGTTTGTCAATGAGGAGATTCTAAAACTACTGGAAGGAGAAGTTGTTTCTTCTACTCTAGTGTGGACTCGATTGATTTCAATGGCATAAAAGAAAGGGATAAATAAGTTCATCAACACCTTAACTCCCTCAGGTATGCCTACACGTAAAGTGAAGCAATAGTTATGTTGTTAAGAAATCTGAATACTAAAAAAGGTCTGTGTAGTGGAACTCGCTTAGCAATTGATATGTTGAGTTAAAAAATTAATTTCAAAAACCATCCTGATAGGTTCCTCCCAAGGTAACCCAGCTTTTATATCTCGGATGGATCTCGCACCTGCCAATCCATGCCTGCCTTTTATACTTCGATGCTGAAAGTTCTCCGTCCAACTGGAACTTTCCATAACAATAAGTCCCAGCCCTAAACCCTTGAAAGAGTTGGTGTCTATACCTTCCTTCTAAAGTTTTCAGCCATGGCCAGCTGTATACATCCTTCTCAAGAGTGTTCCGTGCCGTAGACATTCAAGTGCAAGCAGTACAACGTAATTACCAAAGTGTCCTTATAAAGGAATATACCAAAATCTATTATACAAATTTAGTATATCAAGAATTTTTTAAAAGCTAATACTTTATTTAAAATTAACAAAATAATCTATTCATTTAACCCCTCTCCTACCATGCTGCAAGGCCGGATTAAACAAACTTTTAAATTAATTTGGTTAGAATACCACCAAATTACTTGAACATAAGGCTGAGAGAAAAATTACTAAATAGATCAAAACTAGAGAGAACAGTCTTCGCATGAAATACAAAATTGTGTCCCAGTTATGTTATAAAATAAAATACCTAAAACAAGAAGAAAAATAGTATAAAGCTATGTAGGTCTGTTGTTTTAATTAATACTGATAGCCAAATGAATTGAAATGTAGGATAAATTATTCCATTTAAAAAAATATAGATAATGAATAACACTCTGAATAAAAATTATAATACAAAATCAATGGAGTAAAAAAGTTATGTTTGTGTGGTAAAAATCAAATTTGATTATTTCTGTTTGTGAAGTAATTAATTTTTAAAAATATTGAGGCTGAATCATGTGTGTGTGTTTTTTTGTTCCAAATTTTACATAAATTATATTCTAGATAATACAAATTAATTTTCAATGGTAAAAATCTATCTAAAGTATAGTGATTTGTTTTGTCACAATTGTTTATCTTATAGCCCCAAGATTTTATCAGAGGACAATCAGTGTTGAGCGTTTATTTCACATTTTATATATTTTATTTATTAAAGTGTGAGAAAGTTATCAACATATAAGTATTAGCACCATAAAATGGCAAAATCACTAATTATTTTTTAAAAAGGTACAATCACCAAAAACATGTAAATATTTAACTGTTTGTTTAGAGCTTGCTCCTCCAAACATAGAATATTCATTAAAAGGGTAAGTTAATATCAAAAGAACAATAACTTTTGTTCATATAGTTGAAATATTCGAACCATGTGTTTTATATTTCCAAATCATTAGTTTGTCGGATGTGTCAATCAAAGAGAAAGATCATTGTCTTATTGTTATTAATTATATATGTGCAATATACTGTGTCTGATATCAGCCTACACAAGAGATTACAAACGTGAAGAATGTAACAACCTTAGATAATCCTCGGCAGCTCTGATTTTGCTATCAGCAAGATTAGCCTTACCAAGGTTTTTTTATGTATCTGATAAATTCTGTGATATCGCCTATTAGTCTAATTGCACAATAAAGTCACTATTTAACTAAAGCGTTACTCTCGGAATACTGCCAATGATGGGGCGATCAGGGTTTGAATCCCGGGTGAGGCTACCAAGGGTGGTTTACCTTGAATGGTTCCCACTTTTTCTCCAGATAAATGCGGATACACTTCCTTTAAAATCAACTTTCTTCATTCCTAACACATTACAGTAATTAATATGTATAAGGGGTCATCTATAAACACCACTCTAATGTATGTACAAAGTGTTACATGGGGAGAGGGCGGGTACATCAGTGGTATGTAACGCAGAACTTATACTTTCTAACATTAAACAATTAATATTATTGTACATGTTTTCATCGTAAATAAACATACAGTACTAACCTTACATAAAACTTCTGATTATAAGTTGTGTTAAATGGGTCCCCTTTTTAATGTCTCAAAAGCTTCCCTATGAAATAATGAGATTTACTCTTGATGTGAAAAGTTACATAACATGTTTTGGAAGGGGAAGGGGTCAGACTAAATGTTTACATGAAGTTATATTAAGGGGAGTGGAGGGAAGGGGGTGGAGGTTAAAAAAGGTAATAAAAAAGTATGCTATGGTTTATGGATAATCCATAACCCAAATGAATAGTAAGAGCTTGTGAATGTGTGGAATGCCAGGCCTCGACTGTGGTTCGGATTCCACGTTAAACTGTAGGTTCTCCATTTCATCTCACAATCACCCTACCATTACACATTAATGTAAGTGCGTATAACCCGAGCCGGTAGTAAACCGCGGTGCTAATATTAATTAATTAATTAATAGTAGGAGACGATGCCCAAAAATATATCAATCAATACCAATTAACCTAAACTCAATGAGTTTGACAAACATTCAAAGCAATACAATGCAATACTAGAACAAACAACAACACAGACATAGTTCAGACTCTTTCCATTCTTTCAATTCAGCAAAGAGACATAAGTACGAGAAAGAATTTCGGAATGAAAATAAAATTTGAATTTGTATATAGCCTGGGCAATAAGGTTTTAGTCAGATTCCTGTGACAAAGACACCTTGTTAAAAGAGCTGCCATGGTTAAGATATTGAACAGCCAGCCGCGTGTTGGAGGAAAGTTGCCCCACTATTCCACACACAACTATAAGTAACACCTCAGTTTGAGATAATGTCAGCCATCATAACAACCATACCATCATTCTGGAGGTACAACTGGCCTTCATAACGAGCATACTGTCTTACCATCATGCTGGAGGTGCAACTGACCGTATGACCAAATTGTCTTACCATCATGCTAGAGGTAAAACTAGCCATTATAACAACCATATTGTCTTACCATCATGCTTGGAGGTACGATGGCTATCATAACAACCACAATGTCTTACCATCATGCTTGGAAGTATGACTGGCCATCATAACAACCAAACTGTCGGCCATCATGATTGGAGGAACAACTGGCAATCATAACTACCAAACTGTCGGCCATCATGATTGGAGGAACAACTGTCAATCATAACTACCAAACTGTCTTACCATTATGCTAGAGATATGACTGGCCATCATGATGAGTTTCTTATCTAACCACTGTGCAGTGGTACCAATAGCTAAACAAACTTTTGTTGCAGACCATCCCAAGAAAACCTAGAAGGCAAAGGGTATTTAATGGCACTCCCTAGTAATTTTTTTAACATTCAATACTTAAAGTAGCTGTTTAGAATATTTACCCCTCGTCAGGATTAGGAATCAAGTTGTCCAGGCAATATTGAGGTTGCAGGGAGTACATAAGATAGTATAGGTGGTGCGGGTGAAATGGTATAGACAGACATGTAATGAGTATACTAGAGAAAGCAAGACTGAGAAGGTATGGGCCGGTATTAAGGATGGAAAAGGGATACCAAAGTGAATGATGGGAGATGAACTATGCAGGAAAAAGACAGTAAGGAAGACCCAAAAAGATATAGGAGGAGCAGATAAAAGTAAATGTGTGAGCGAGAGGAGTTGAATGGAAGCAAATAAAAGAGGAATAGTAGTGTAAGATTAGAGGAAGATTGAGTCATTTTATTTTAAACTGACTCAGTCACAGGCGGAAAACAGATGTTAATAATGATGATTCTTATATCTTTTTTTCTCGCCTCCCCCATCCATACATTTCTTTCTAGAAGTGTTGTGACTGTACACCTTGACAACTAACACCAGAGGAAGAAACAAGGAACACCAGAGGTCCTTTGGTAAGTGTTCAATGTCTCTTGTGGAACAACATTTAAAAAAACTACCCTCACACATAATGAAGAAATAAGAACTTAACTGTAATAATTCCTATTCTCCACAATCCATACCCAAATAGGATTTTGGTAGGAAGAAACTTTTAGAAAGTATTAACATATTTTTTTGGCTCAATATTAATAACATTTTACTATATTATAAGTGTTATTTTATAGGTTGGTAATATCTATCATTAGTGACATCTGAAGATTAGAAGACTTGACTTATGAATATGTGAAAGAAGATCTAGTAACTTTTATATTTTGTAGCTGTCAGACATAGCTATTTCTATGAAAATTGGACTGTAAATATCATCAAGATGTGTTGTTTATTTAAAGAAATCATTATCTAGATATAATAACATTATAAACCATTTATATCAATTATAAACTACTAAAACTGTGTTGTTTGTGTAGAAAAGCATGTTACTTAAGGTTTCTCAATGCTCCTAGTAGGCATAGATGTAAGATAAAAACTTAATATAAAAATTAATGGACTATATAAAGCTCCATCTTATTATAAAATAGTGTAAGAAATGGAGACTTGCCTCAAAGAATTAGATTTTGACCAGCTACAAGTTTCCAAAAAAAGTACATTTTTCATTGTATTTTTTAAGTTAATGCTGGTGCATTTATATAAATCTCACACTACTTTTTTTCTACCACAATAGATGTTTTTTATCACTGCACCTTACTACCCATTTGGGTTATGTGCATGTATACTAATTATGCTAAATGTGTTAGGGATGAGGAAGGCTGAGTTTAAAGAAACTGTACCCACATTTGCATAAAGGGAGTGTTTAAAATCATTTAGGCAAAACCACCCCTAATATATATTATCTCCCTGTCATTAGTAGTCCAGCCTATTGTGATAGTGACGGCTTAGACCAGTGGTTCTTAAACTGTGGTTCGCGGACCACTGGTGGGGGTCTTTTGTTAGGTTATAAGTGGTCTGCGAAATTTTCTAAATTTTCGATGGAAAATCTGTATTTGTAACACGCAAGTAATGAAACTTTAAGATAAGCGGATTTACAGTGGTCTATCACACTAAGATGAGAGTATACTCACTCAGCTCAGTTCATCAAAGTCAAATGTGCTGAAGGCTGCACAGTACAATATACACATACAGTAAGAAGCCTACAGCTATATGGCGATCTCATCAGTACTGATTAGCCCTTTGTATTCGGCAGTTAGTTATTCTTATGTGTTTTATGTGTGGGTTTTTCCTAGATGTTGTATAGAACCACCATTGACATTACATCTGTAATGAGTTGTTAAATCATTATTCCTACATTTTGGTACCTAAATGAAAGAGGTGCTGAGGTAGGTGATCCGTGGTGTT
Source organism: Timema poppense (assembly GCA_902141375.1). Lineage (NCBI taxonomy): Eukaryota > Metazoa > Arthropoda > Insecta > Phasmatodea > Timematidae > Timema > Timema poppense. The sequence continues at coordinate 18,896 of CABFOV010006211.1, read as the reverse complement.
AGGTTGAAAGTCTACACCTGGTGGTCCACTGTAAAGAAGAATTTGAGAACCACTGCCTTAGACCAACACTAAAATAAATGTTGTGTGGCAACTAAACACCTTGTTTACCGTGAAAGGTAGCAGTCTTATACCTTGACAGATTACACTATAACCCTCTCTCATAAACTATATTATAGTGGAATAATGCATGGTAAGCTTGCTACCTTACAGGGTAGACGAAGGGTACAGAAGGGTGTAGTCTACTATAGTTTGTGAATACATTTTCAAAAATCAGTATCAGTATACTACCCCTAAAGTTTTCTTTGGAAATACCAACCAACCAACAATATTTTTGGAGTTATATTAAACATTTTTCAGGTGCATATTTTGCAACAAAAGTGAAAAATGTTTAAATGAATTTCCAATTTTCAGAAAATAATCATTAATAAACTACCTTTAATTTGAGGGCTTTTTGTCCATATATTAAACATTTTTCAGGTGCATATTTTGCAACAAAAGTGAAAAATGTTTTAATGAATTTCCAATTTTCAGAAAATAATCATTAATAAACTACCTTTAATTTGAGGGCTTTTTGTCCAAAGCCCCTCAAATAGTCCCAGCTGTATCCCCAAGGATAGAACACATGAGACATGGGGATGGATATAATGTTAGAGTTTGGAGGCAGATAAAATGGCAAGACCTATCATAATCTCGAGGTTTTTTTAATGATTATTATAGTACTTTCTCAATTTGAGATCATAAAAATTGTGTTAAAAGGTGTTAGGGTGAGGGTACAGAACAACTGTGCATACATAATAAGGTTCACACAACAGTCACACATGCTACATCTGTTTTTACAGGTGACGCAGGTGACAAGCTAATCAAGTCAAAACACCTTTGTCTGGCCAATTTAAAATATAAATATCACTTTCTAAAGTGTTGAGTTCGCAATTACACAAATACAATGTCAGACCAATCTATTTTATTTGAATGAAAGTAAAATGTATTTAACATGATGATTTCTAATAGCTATGTCTAAAAGTGTAACAAACTTACTGTATGGTTAACAAACGGTTTATTAACTACCATCATGTAATACTAAACATTATTAAATCTAATTCCATGTCATTTATAAACAAATTTATGGGTTCCAAGTATTGATTTTTTTTTTGCAAATAATAAGAAAAATATTCAATATTTATTTTTATATCTTCTATAATTTTCAAAGTAATATTATGGTCTCAGTATACTGAATCCCATCAACCAGTCAATTGAAAAACCTAGTGCAAATAATTGTATTTAAATTATTAGGATAGAACAAATCAACACACATAAAATAAGTTATTTTAAAGCCCCGCACAGGATCAAACAAGTGTTTCACTGAGACTGTCAGCTGATACCTTATCTCAGTCGGCCACACATCTGTTAAATAAACAAAGGGCTCAGAGTTTGATTCCCAGGAAGGACAAAAGAAAAAGTATGTTAAGTTGGGATGATCTCCTCCTTAACAATGATGAATTAAGGACCAGATTACTGGGCATAATATATATTCTGGAGCAGTGGCATTTATTCAAGGGAAGCAACGCTTCCCTAAGATTAAAGAGGGGGAAAAGAAAATAAGAGGAAAATGAAGTTAAAACAGAATATTATTATAATAGAAACCTCTCCAACAAGAATACTGAGTTGAGGTCACAGGTCTTCTTTCGGAGTAAGCCGTTCTTTCTCAGACTGACCGGCCAGCCAGCTGGTCTCGCTCACTCTTTATTCCGTCAATCGTTTGATTGTGGGTCTGTTCGGCCCTCGTTGGGGAAAGGGGAGCACCCTCCCTCCATAGGCGAGTATTAGTACATGAATTTACTGTCATGATTGGTGTATAATCTTAAGTTTAATATTGTTGAAATCCTATATTTTTTTTTACTTTGTTTTAACCAATTTTTACTGTTTTTAGATATATTTATGGGCACTCTTATTACAAAATAGTGTATTTATCACCAATTTAAAGTAGGTTTAGTTTTATTTTACGGATTATTGACGCTTGTTCGATCCTCCACGGGAACGGTTTGTTTCTCTGCGTACAGTAGTAGAATGACGAGTGTGTCAACACGTGCAGCAGTGGAAGCTGCTGTGTATTTATAAGTCATATTTTGAAGCATAGTTTTTCGTCCCGGTTTTTTGACGAGAAAAATAAAATAATTGAAACAGACAGACCCACTCCATCTTCAGGCAGCTTATAAAAAAACTTTGATGTTCCAATAATTAATTTTATGAAAGTGTATAGTATATATCGGGTTGTTGGGTTCGTAGAAAATTATTAAGTTGACCTTACTATTTACTAATGATAATGGCATGTAGAATAAATCCGGATTCAAAACTATGAGGCAGGCCAGAGGTCATACTCATTTGCAGGCCACAGCCCAAGAAAAAATTTCGGCAATCAAAATTGACTATTATTATTATTCTTTTTATTTGAGTTAGAACTACAGTTATTATTTAAATATATATATAATTTAATGAGTGTGGTAATATTTCCAAGATCGCCATTTATTTTGTTTTATTCCAGGCATAGTTTGGGTCACCCCCTTTCCTTTCTTCCCCGGAATACTTTAAACCATACAAAAAAAATAAAAAGACCAATGTGAGCTTCTAATTATACTTGGGTCCATCAGACCCCCTTTATTGTAGCCTCAATGATTCCTTTTGTCCAGAATTGACCACACACCACTGTTCTGGAGTCAAGTTAGTTTGTAAGTTGTATTGATATTAAGTAAGTTCAAAAATTGTACATTAAATACCTATAATAAAAATAATCTGTAACTATTGAGTGGAGCCTATTAGAAGATCCTACTAAATATCTAACGGTATCAAGTGAATGAATTAAGGTAGCAAAACGTTGCTCTCTTAAGCATCTAGACAAGTTGACCTTCTAAACCGGTATGAACAGTCTGACCTTGGTTTTCACTAGCCAAGGTTCTTTCGCTAATCAAAACTGTAAAATGTCTGCATTCCTCAACATTTACAGCTATCCCAGACCACACAAAAGTTAACAACGCTTCAAAGAACTAACTTACATTACAATTTGCATTGGAAAGCCTTCTTTCAAGTATTCAAACATCATCAAGTCATGTTATCTGTGGTTATCACTTTTGATAGATATTATCAACACCTAAAAATAACACAAATAATATAATAAAATACATTAACATTGGCAACAAAAACAATGTTCGTATTTTCTAAAAGGACCTTCCTATGAAAATTGTACTGTACACTCCTTGCATAAATTACAATATATATTTGTATAAGGTCCCAGATGTGATCAAGATTGTGGAGTCATTGGGCTTTAGATGTTGATTAACCACCTATTAGAGACTCCAGTTTGAATCCTGGTGGGATCCAAAACTAGTCCTCATTTAATATGAGAACAAGTGGGTTAAGAATGATTCAAAGTTTAAAACTAGTGCATTCCTATACTTTAGCCACCCTTAATGGTATTAAATAATAATTAAAATATATAGCTCTGAGAATCCCTATGAGATATAAAAGTAATTATGTTTTATTTGGTTTACTTAACAAAATAAAAATATTATTGGGTGAATAAATCTAAGCTAGAATTTTAATTTTCTTTTAGTTTAACATAACAAGTTTATTGCTAGGAGTATAAAAATATATTAAATACGAGCTATAATGAAACCTATAGTAGGTATACTTCTATTCTCCCGCTGCTGTGAAAAGTGAAAGTTCAATATCCCCCTAATGGAATGTAACTGCATTATCTACAGACCACTACAAGACATGTACAATAGTTTGCATCACTCACTATAAAATTGTTCCCGAGACACGTGACCCACTTTGGTCAGCTGAGATAATAGCTTCAAGTAACCTGAAAACAAGATGATTATATTCAATTACACAGTGAATTTATTTATCAACCAATACTGCAAGATGGTTTGGTCATATAATGAGAATGTAAAAAGATCAAATCCAAATAATAATTATGGAGATAAAGTACGGTCTGTAGGAACAAGACCGCAGGAGAGACCAAGTAAGAGATGGGAAGAGCAAATACCAAAAATTTTGCGGGTGAGAGGAGGAGAAGAATTATTAATATTATTAGCACTGCATATTACTAACCATTTGGGTTACACAATTACGCTAATGTTGTAATGGTAGGGTGATTGTGAGATGAAATGGAGGCCCTACAGTTTAACGTGGAATCCGAACCACGGTAGAGGCCTGGCATTCTCCACATTCACAAGTTGTGATTAATACATGTATTGTCAGAGATGAAGGAAGGGTTTGGCAATCAGATAAATCTGTGTCGGGACTGAGTATTGAACCCTGAACCCCCAGCACAGAAGTCCGACACCTTACCCCTAGACCACCAGGTCACCGAGAGGAGAAGAAGAAGAAGGTGATGATAGCTGCAATATACACCCAAAAGTCAAGTTTAATAGATAATTTTGTCTTAAATAGTTAAAGACCAATAATAAAGTATATGATAGGATGAAATAATATGTTGTGCTAAGCCAAAGATACTGTGTTTAAATTCCTGCTTGGAAACATTTTTCGAAAATTACAAATATTTAATACTGTACTCCACTTTGTTATTTGATGCACGCCATACTAAATCTGTACAATCAGATCCTATAATATTTTATAGTATTAATAATCAAGACTTGCATCAGTTGGCACATGGAGTAAGCAACAAGCTCATCTAGTGAAGTTTGGTTTGCTAGTGATTAGAAGGTTGAAGTTCAAATCTCAGACAAGTGTAGTGGTGTATTTTTCTAAATGATTTCCCACTCTCATCTCGATGTTGATGCAAGTACATTTTCTATAAATTCAACACACCTCTTTCCTATTCTATGAATGTAGGACTAATTAAAAACAAAAAGTACATACACGTGCTACAAAATAAAATTGAGATAGGTCCATTCTAAATAAAATGGATATTGAGCCCCTTGAACATGACACAACTTCACTTGAATTCCGCAACCAAGCATTTACATGAATCCCCTCGAGGTACATGGAGTTATTAGGGCAGCGCTGTGGTGCTATTTGACCACAGCAGGGCCAAATAAAATTTACATGCAAATTCAAGAAATGTATTAAGGAACACATTTTTAAGTATTAATCTTTTATGGCAAACACCCACTCACTTTTTCCCTTTTGTGGTATAAGTTTTCAGATAGAAAAGTGTGCATGGAAGATTAATAAGAACTAGCATAATATGACAAACACAAATCCTTCAATAATGAAAATCAATTGTCCATACAGTGGTATAGCTAGGTTTTATGGTGCAAAGCAAATACAAAGACTTCAGGAAATTTTGTAGTGTAAATCTAATTATTTTCCTGTTTTTGTTTAATATAGTCATGAATATTTAAATTTTGTTTCTCTTATTTATCTCTAACAATATCTGAATTAACAAGCAAGGAAGGACAAACTAGAGTGGCTCTATCTCCCTTTACGCCACCATTTAAGACAAAATGATAGGCCTACTGCCAAACCAAGTTTGAATTATTTCAGACTATTTAGGTAAAATATGACTATTACATGCAAAGCCATGCTGTTAGAAAGAAAATTAGTAAAACTAATTCAATTATGTTTAACTAAACTAAAATTTAAACTAAAATGACCATCAGAAAACTCACTCTTTTTGTGGGCACAGAAATGGGTGCCTCGGCTAAACAACTGGCAATTTAAATAACTATCTAAAAACCTCAGTAGAATTATAGAATGTTTAGTAGGAGTTAACTCTTCCACTCTCAAAATATTAGTCAGGAATCACAATAATATTTGACACCTACAATCACAGCATAGCTCATGCATGAACATTGAATAAATTTGCTAACTAAACTATTTAAATCCCCCTGCCACTCCCTTATAAGGAGGTTGTTAGTTAACCTAGATGGACCTTGGATCTAATGTACAAGAGTTTGAACATGCTTGTTGCAAATTACTATTGGAAATATCATGCCAACAAATTCCACAAACTTTTTTACTCCGTCAATTTGCCACCCTGGGTGGCCATACCACACTGTTTATAGATGATAGCCTCATAAAACTGTTGTGCGACATCTAGTGACCGTTTCGAGACCGAGAGCACCCCTTGGAAGGGAGGCGGAGCAATCTAGTGGCAAGCGCACACACCACCCATATCCCCTTTCCCCTCGAGCCCCGCACGGTCCGCTAGACGGGTCACGATCCTAACCGAGAAACCCAGCGAACCAGTCCGCTAGTTCTAACAAGCTAAGAGATTGCACCAAGACAAAGGTCTCGATTAAGCCAAAGACCTTCCCAAAAAAAGGACAACAAAAAAACCATTCAATGTAAAAATGTGAAAAAATAATGTAGTAGCTTTAGTAAGAGTAATTATAAGAGGGTTAATATATACATGTTAGCATAAATTTAGAGAATAAGACTGAGGAGGAGGGTTGGGCCCAACCTCCTCCAGCTGATGAATATTGTCAATGTATGGAGATAAACATCATTAGATCTCATCCCAACCCTCTCGGGGCTTTGGGAAGTCATCTATTGATCTGGTTTCATTTTTGAAGACAACCTTTCCAATCTTCCTTGCGCTCAGAACCATTCGGGCTGCCAACTCCTCCTTCCCCACCCGTTCAGCGCTCAAGAACCATTCGAGCTGCCAACTCCTCCTTCCCCACCCGTTCAGCGCTCAGAACCATTCGAGCTGCCAACTCCTTCTTCCCCACCCGTTCAGCGCTCAAGAACCATTCGGGCTGCCAACTCCTTCTTCCCCACCCGTTCAGCGCTCAGAACCATTCGAGCTGCCAACTCCTCCTTCCCCACCCGTTCAGCGCTCAGAACCATTCGAGCTGCCAACTCCTTCTTCCCCACCCGTTCAGCGCTCAAGAACCATTCGAGCTGCCAACTCCTCCTCGACTTTCCGCTCTCTCCTCATGACCCCCCCCCAAGGTCTCTACAGTACCGCCGTAGTAAGGGAGGACTACGCCGCAAAGCCAGGGCGGAACATTACAATATTTTTAAAGCCCTTCTCACCCCGGCCCCATTCCAATATCCCTCCTCCTCACCCCCCAACGTTCCTCCGCAACTCCTCTCAACGCAACCCGCCTCTATCCTCCACCTCCACCATATCATTTGTCCGACTACCCCTCTCTGACCCTCTCGGATCCAAGAAGGACGCATATTAAATGCCTCTCAAGTAGAAAACTAAAGCAGCGACTTCTGGACTTGGGCTTGGACGACATACCTCCCGATTCCCCGAACCAAGAAGCAAGCGTAGAAAAACAAACTGAGCAGTAATTTACCTCTGTCATAGTCACCACGGCAGAGGGGACGAACCACCAATGATTCCCCTGGATGAGCAGCCGATATTGGTGGATTAAACACTTTCAATACATGAGAAAAATTTAATCTTTTCAGTAGTTCAGGGTTGAACAATGGTTCATCTTTCATTGAAAATTTACTCTGAAAACAAATATACAATCAATGTTGTAATATTTTTAAAAATTATTTCACAAATGAAAATTTCAGTACTACAAAAAATAGTTAAAATTATTAACTTAATTGTGGGATACAGTCCCATTTTCACAAGAAGGGCCTCAATTGACAGTACAGCTAGAGAAGTTACTAGATCTACTTGCATATATTCAGACTACAGTTCATGTCCGATCCTGAGGTTGTTTAATATTAGAAGGGCTTTGGCTAGCCCCACCCAACATTATTCTTAACTAGTGCTCAAACAATGCCAAGAGTCTGCTGACTTTAGGGTTGATAGTTTGGTGCATGCGTGAGCAAGTACAACAGCATTAAGCATTCAAATCGTCAAAGTCTAATGTCCACCCATGGATTTGGATAAATTTGATACATTTTTCTCATGTTATATCTTATTTTCAGGAGACAAGGAATGCCATAAAGGGTCTTTTGAGGCTTCAATCTAATTAATTTTCCCGTGGGAGGACCCCCGGACCCACTGCTGTACTAGTGGGTATTCTATACCCCTGGTTTGCCCCCATGGATAAAATCCTGTGGACACCCTTGAATGTTGACCATAAAAAGATTTGTCTGTTCTTTCTATATGGTCTTCACTGAATGTTAAACTGTGAACAAAGCCTGTTGTCTATTTGTCTGTATTTGTTTAAGTTATGTAACTTAAACTTTTCAAAATGAGAATAAAGATATTTTGTATGTATGAGAGAGTCAAGTCATATGATGAGATGTATTCAGGACACTCTCTTATTAACCTCTCAATAGAATACTAAAGGATAAGTTCTTTTACAAACAAGATTGGATAAAAACACTATTGAGAACTCTACTGAATCTGTGTGACAAGTTGCAATTCCCATTAAGAAACTGATGTATATTATCACTCTGTAGTGTGGTTACCAGTGTGGTTACCAGTGTGACAAACACCGAGCTCAATAAAGCCATTTTCTCCACATCACTTTGTGGCCAGAGTAGAGAGTGCATTTAATTTCAAATTGTTTTAATTTCCATATATGGTAGTTCTATTTTTCTTCCTTGATTGAAAAAATAAGTCTATCACTATTTATTTATGTTTTGTTTGAGTAAATTTGTGTTTGTTTTTTGCTCTACAGAGAATTAAAATAACTCAAGTTTTTGGGTAAAAAGGAGGTTTTATTTGAATTTAGCTGTTGTTTAATTATATTTTATATAACTTACCTGTACCAGCCTCTGATCGACAAATTACATTATAGGCCTCTTGGTCCCAAGGCAATTAGTTATTAGGTTACTGTATTCTATAAAATAATTTTGAAAATAATTTAGACTTGCATTTGACAATTGTGTATCAATCTAAGATTTTGGCAGTTTTCAAATGGCAAAACATGAAAACACAAATCAGAATGAAAATATTACCAAATCATGAAACAGAATTGGCATTGATCTACGTGTAAGAAAAATGTAAAATAGATTAACTGTAAAAGATAAAAAATATTATTATAGAGATTGTAATAACTTGATTCTGCACACCAATAACCAAAAAAGATGTGCAATATTCAATTCAATTATTTTTATAAACACGAACTAGAGATTCAAATGAGTTAATATATTTTAACCTTCACTGACAAATGGGCCATTAATCTTATTTGCCACATGTACAGAAGCCAAACTCTTAATTAGGTAGATGACTACTAAAAATTACTTTGGAAACCTCATTTCAAAGCTTGTTTTAAATTTATACCAAGTATGGTGACCTGGTGGTCTAGGTGTAAGGTGTCGGACTCCTGTGCTGGGGGTCCATGGTTCAATCCTTGGTCCCAGCACAGATTTATCTGATTGCCAAACCCTTCCTTCACCTCTGACAAGACATCTTGTGAATGTGGAGAATGCCAGGCCTCCACTGTGGTTCGGATTCCACGTTAAACTGTAGGTCCTCCATTTCATCTCACAATCACCCTACCATTACACATTAGCGTAAGTGCGTATAACTCGAACGAGTAGTAAGACGCGGTGCTAATAATAATAATGTACCAAGTAAATAATATAAAATATATTGAAAGTATTCCAATTTTAGAACTAATCTGTTCCACATTAGACAAAATATAGTTCTACTCTTTAAGTATGCCTAACTAGTAAAAGGAACTTATTTTTAGTAAATATACTTACACCTCTTTTACCCATGTTCAATCAGAAAAAACTTGAACAAACAGCATAACCATCAACATTGAACTGCAGTTAGTCCATGTTTTTCAAATGATGATCAGTCAAGAAGATAATTTATTAATGTAAAATTGTTTCTGAAATATTATTGGGTGTGTTAGTTAACCAATTATTAAATAATATAGTGTGTGAACATCTAATATCATGATTTGATTAATATCAAAACTACTAGCCTGGCATTTGCAATTGGAAATAAAAGGAGTATGAATAGTTTTAAACTTTTACTATTTAAATATATGTTAAAATTTATTCATTCAACAACCAAAAAATTAAAAATTACTTAAAGCCTATTAAATGTGTTCTTTAGCTTCAGTTTTCTTTAGTTCTATGTGAAGAACATCAATCTTGCAATATTAGTATATTTCTTACAGTGCTTAGCAAAACAAGTGCCTGGGATTGCCCTTATAGCAAGCTATATGGCTGCAACTGAATAGTTTTATGATTCTCTTAAATTTGATAGGGTTTTTTTTTTGAGAAAATAATAGTCAAAAAAGAGTGAATGTGTGTGGTCTAGAACTGAAAAATGAATTGATGTTTTTTGGAACTAAGTCCCATACAATTTTTTATAGAATTCTAGGTAAACTAGTGCTGTAAAGAACCATGTCCAAATCATATGTATACTTGAAATGAGAACTTTGTTAATGTCACAATGTTGAAAAAAATCATGCACAAGGATTGGTGCATTTTTGTAAAAACTATTTAAGGACTTAATTCCAATACTTATTGCAATCATTGATTCAATTGTTGCAACTTTAGAGATAGAGAAAGTTAATTTGTTTTATTGTTTATATCTAAAGAACCAATTTGTAAGCAATAGAAAAATTAAATAGCAAAAGTTATTTTTCAACATTTTCCCACAAATGTAAATAATAACAATGTTGATGTGTTCTCACAAACACAAAGTAGGCATACCTATTTTATTGGTAAAAGTGGCCTATTTAATTTTTACAAATAAATTATTCAAATAAGTGCATTTAATCCATAAGTTATATCTAGTTACTGTATGTATTGGAAGGGTTTATCCCATAATGCCTACTTCAGGAAAATTTGGATGGTGCGCAGTTTACAAAATGTTTTTTAATCCTCGCTCTATTAGGTAAAAAAAACTGTTCTTATTTTATTATTCTACATACGACAAGAATACCTACTATGAATCGAGTAATAACAATACTAAGAATGTTTGTAAATTTTATAAGGGCCAATTTAAAATTTAGGACTTATTCACTGAAATCACAGAAGAAGAAAGGTAAAGTTAGGTTAAGTTAGGTTGGGATGGTTTATAATAATATTATTAATAATAATATATTGGTTAATACTGATAAAATTTATATAATTTAGTGTCAAACTATTTATATCTAAGATATCTATCTGTGATTCATGGGTATGAAAGTTTACCACGTGTAATTTTATAATCTAAATTAGTTTTCAAACACAAACACATAGGGCCTATATATATAGGTGTGTGTGTATGTATATGACAACATGGACATGAGAATCAAACTCAGGACTGTGTAAAAGTTGTCATTATTTACTTAATTGAATTTGATTCAGTTCTCAGGACTGATCCTGTGGATAACTAGCATGTATCAATTTGTGATACATTTAAATTAAATATGGGCCTATATAATTGGTTTGTTTCCAAAGGTCCAGGGTTCAATCCTTGGTTCTGGTATAGATTTATCTAATTGCCAAACCCTTCCTTCACCTCTGACAAGATGTGTATTAATCACAACTGGTGAATGTGAGGAATTCCACTCCTCAACCGTGGTTTGGATTCCACGTTAAACTGTAGGTCCTCCATTTCATCTTACAATCACCCTACCATTACACATTAGCGTAAGTGTGTATAACCTGAATGGGTAGTAATATGTGGTGCTAATAGTAATAATAATATGTTGCCAAACATTTACAGAGTTCTCAGATTGAAGCTTTTCAGATATTATTGCATTCCATGGCTGAGCAAATCCTGTCACTTGGTTAGGCCTGTGTATTTAATTCTATTGTACAATAAAAGTTTATCAATTCATATTATTCTTGTTGTGAGTATTGAAAATAAACTTTTTTACACGTTAGTTATGTTTCAAACAAAAAATTAGCCAAACACTTGTTAATTGTGTTCTAATCCAAATTTAAATATTGATCTTAAGGTGGTAATCTCAACCAGTGAAAAAGTATCATTCTTTGTAAGGTGCTATGGCTTTTCTGGAACTACTTCTCTAGTATGTATAGGCTTAGGGCTTATAATGGATTTCACCCTTCACCTACAACAACCCTTTGGCATATCAATAAAAAAAAGAAGACACAAAACTATGAAACTTCTTAGGGTTAAGAGGAAGACTCGCTGCTAGTACCAGTACTCAAATATCTTGAGATTTTATATTGTGATCCTATAAAAAAAATTACTGTATTTATTAGAGGACGGCTAAGTCTAGAGCACTTTAGTGTAGTCTAATAGCACTGCAACTATGATTAAAAAGTAATTTAAAATGATAAAACATTACATTTTAACAAATATTTTTATAATAATAAAAATCCAAATATAGAGCTGGTAAGGAAAAAGAGCCCTGTTGGAATCTTTCAACTTTATTTTGAATTAAACCATATTTTGAAATAACGGATTGTAGAATTAGATATTGTGTGAGAGCTTAGCATCCGTGCAGCAGTTTCTCACTTAGGCCTACTGAAGTGGCCCTCTTAATAAGCATTACAGTAACAACTATAACGTTTTGGTTTTGTTAAATTAGTGGAATTTTAATTTTTAATTATTTATTGGTATAATATAAGCAATGATACATGGGTAACTTACTGTAGTTGTAAAGAGCTATGGAAAATGAAAAGTAAATGTGTAGGGCCCTATATTTGTTAGTGTTGAAAGATGAACAAAAAAAAGCCACAGCAAAAGATTGTAATATAGGCTAATATCTTTATGTTGTTTATCGATTCATAGTATTTATTTATTCTTGCAGTAAGTATTAAAAATAAAAATACTGTTTTTATATTATGAAGCAAAGAAAAAAATATTTACACACTAGTAAATTTCTTAAGTCACCTATCCCAATTTAGTTTAATCTCAGTAAACATTAAAGTTACACTTATATTTTTTGTTTAGCTTAGTTAGTATTATTTATATATGTTTTTAAGGGATATGGGTACCAGCTGTGAACTGCTCATGGTTTCTTTACATCCAAATTATAATACTAGCCTTTACGGAAACCAGTTTTTATTTTAAATAATAATAGCTCGTGAACCTAATATGTGGATGAATGCCAACTTTGTACAGTTTTATTTATGAACACATCATAATCATAACTAGTATTATTTAAAATATAAAAATCTTACTTCATAATTTGGTCCCATTGTAAACTTATTCACACTCTAATTTATTTAAGTTACAGTACACAACAATTACTATAATCACTCTTGTTTCACTTTAATATAAGAATATAGTATTATCCAGCTCTCAAGTCTCAAATTAGTTCCTAAAAAGGTAGGTAAATAGCCAAGTAAAATTATATCTGTGAACTGTCAAGGATTGCAATTTGCAGCCTGCAGGTAAACATATATGATATAAGTGTGAAGTGACTGACAGCTGAAACGTGTACCATAGATCAAGTTAACATGAAAGATTTGTAAGTATGGTTTAAAATAGTTGAAAGGTGTTTTCCGTATAGGTGCTGCATTCTAGACAAATCTGCCAACACAATGTCTGTTTAATATAGAGGTCTCGATGGCTCAATGTGTATTTTATTTGTGTAGAAGAATTATTATTATTATTATTATAATTACTCTTTTTTCATTTATTTATTTTGTTCTATTAGTTTGTTTTGCGAATCCATGTCACTTGAACAATATTTTCAAACCCAATGTAATAAACTAAATTAATGACATGGGAGAAACATTTTGCTGCTTTTTCTAATGTTCACTGTTAATAACAAGATCAACTTTATTATTTACAGTTGATTGAAATTTTTTTTTTTCATAAAAATCTATTCAAGTGATAATGGTTCGAGTATTTAATATTTTTCCAAGCTATTTCTTTAAACTCAAAAATCAACTCAACCAATTTAAGTGGATCCTTTAAGGGAATATAAATAAATATTATAAGTTTAGAATAGGTCATCTTTATTTAGATTATAAGACGAAACTAAAGACATTTTTTCACAATGTATACAATTATATTTGGCAAATACAAAGGCTAGACTTAATGTAAAAAAACAAAAATCTGTTACATTCGCTTTCTAATACTAGCTACCTTAATAATATGGAATAATCATAATATTAACATGATGAAAAAACCTTTATGTTGAGTTTATCAAGGAAAAAAAAACTGTTAATATTTGTTTAAAATAAAATAGTAATAGTAGAGTAGTTACCAACCTAGTGGTTACATATTTCTAGAACAGAGGTAACAGGGGGAGAGAGATTTGCTATGTTTATTGAGGCAAATATTTGTTGTTATGCGAAATTCAAATTGAAAGGTTAGTGGATAAAATGATAAAACCTAAATTATTGCTTAGGTTTTTTTGGCTATTCTAGGCTGATAGTTGTGTGCATAAAGTGTTTACTGCAGTAATCTCGTGTTTAGGCAAGGGGTGCCATTAGCATAACTTCAAAAATACCAATACTTTTGTGATTTCTTAATTGCATTTATAAAATCACTATACAAGAAATGTATATTTGGTTTGATGGTGATTTGGTCAGGATTAACACGCTAAACTGGTTGTAATTTTTCTTAAAGAGTTCTCCCTTTCCCTCCACATAAATAAGATTATATTTCCCTAAATTAAACCTACTCCACCAGTGTAATTAAATTAGGATAACTCGGGCTTGGAGAAGACACATACATTTTTGTTTTAAATAAATTTGAATGCTTGTAGGTTATCAGGGGGTTGTAATGAACTCAGACAAAAATTGTGGTCAAACCTTGAAATATTTTGGAAACTATTGGAACAGTATTAACCCTTTAATCTTCAAGCATGAATTGATGTCAATTTTTTAATATTCTTTTTACTAAATTTGCTAATGCAATGAATATGTGAACAAATGCTCATGCTTAATTCTTGGCGATTCTTGATCAAGTAAAGATTGATAAGCTCAAATTCCTGCCCTATAATAAGTCACCTTTGACGCAAATTTTCACAACATACAGGGATAATGTTGACTAACAAATATTAATCATGAACCCATCGGCTGTTTTGCTAATTTTCAAGAGTGGAATACAAAGTTTAAACATTTGTAGAGTCTATTTTTTTTTATTTTGTTACATTTTTACTCAGACATTTTGGAGTATGTTTATTTCTTTGGCATAATTGTCTTGAGTGTAATAAAATACTATTTTGACAATGAAGTTAAAATATGTGTAAAAACATGATAGTGATGCTGATATTAATTGAATAAAAAATAAAAAACTACAAGTTTAAAAGTCTTGTCGGATGATTCAAATAAAGTTAGGTATTTGTTTAAGAACACGTAACAGTCTGCTATAATGATAAGACATTTTGTGTGACAAATGGAAGGACAACATGTAGAACAGATATATCAAACTTGATGGCCCGTGGGACGAATGTGACCCGATCCTTGATTGTGTGTGGCCCGCGAACCTTTTATTGAACCATTATTCAATCATCTTATAAATGTTGTAGTTACATCATTTGAGATTATTACATTTGGAAATCAGTCATTATTTGGGAAAATCTAGTGAGTGAGTTTAGTGTACTTAATGTTTTTCTTTATATCATTATTATTTTAATACATTTCATGATATCTGTTTAAATGATATATCCAAAACGGTTTTGTGTTCGACACCCTACTATACAAATCTTGCTAGTGGTTGGTGAACTTTATAAACAAATTTACTTAAATATCAATGTTAACTAATTATTAATTTCAAAAATTATTTCTTTTATTTCTTATTAGTTGCTTTTTCCTAGCCCACAGAGACAGGCACGCAATCTTATTGTCACAGTCTGATAATAGTCTTGTTGGCTTGTCAGATCAGGCATCATATCCAGGCTGGGTGTAGATCTGCTTAAGATGTTTTTCCTAAATGGTTTCACACTCTCCTTCCACGCAAATGTGGGTGCACTTACTCTAAACCATACCTACCTTATCCCTAAACTAATAGTGTAATTAGTACATAGGCGTACAATTCGAACGAGTAGTAAGACACTGTGCTAAAAAAAACTTTTCAGAAAAACAAAATACATTGTTCTTTGTCATCTCAAACACTTCCCAGATAACTATTTTAAACAAAATAATTATAAATGAATCAAACCTAATATTTATGCTTTTAAGTGAGGATTACTCCATTAGATATCACATTCTGAAAATTGAAAAATGACACCTGGACACGGGAATCGAAACATGAACCTTTGGCCTGATACGCCAATGCCTTACCACTGAGTTATCCAGGAATCACCCCGTACTTGCGGTCATTCTTCACTCATATTTTAAAGCAGAGTCTATGATGGACGTGTGGAAATCGTCGGCTACAAATGTTCGATTTTATTAAGACCACGAGCACTCCCTTACAATTATAATAATTGTACAAGTGGCAGAAATAAACCAACTACCGAGTAGATCTGTTATCTGATAGCTCGTGATATTAATAAAATCACACATTTGTAGATTTCTACACGTCCATCATAGATTCTGCCTTAAAATATGAGTGAAGAATGACCATAGGCACGGAATGACTCCTGGATAGCTCAGTGGTAAGAGCATTGGCGTACTAAGTGAAAACTCTCGGGTTCGATTACCGTGTCCAGGTCTTATTTTTCAATTTTCAGAATATAAAATCATTATTTCCAAAAGTCTAAAAATATATTGTCAAAATACCTTCATTATTAAAATAAACCGTGGGTGCAGCTAAGAGCTCTGTCATTCAAGGAAAAGAAGGATCCCCCTCCCCTCGGTACCACTTTGACTGTCGAGGAAGGGGAAATCAGGGTTTGATCCAGGTCGGGTGTACTGAGGGTGGGTTTTCCTAAATAGTGTCCTTCTATCTCTCTCTCTCTCTACGCAAATTCTGGTGCACTTCCCCCTGTAACACATACCTCATACCTAACCCATTAGCCTTACTAGTACATAAGCGTATAACCAAACTGGATAGTAATACGTGATGGGAACAATATTACTATTTAGTTAAATATTTGAAAAATAAAACACACAACTTACATAATACTTGTATTGCAATAAATTAAAGGAATAAAAATTGAAAAATAGTCAATCTTAACATAAGCCTAAAATTTTTAAATATGTAAAATTCTTAAAACATATTAAAATAAACATGATAGTTCAATTAAAATAATCCAAAGTGTTAAACTTATCTTTAAAATATTTTGAGAGATTTTTTGTTTCAAAGATTTTTTTATTGCATCGTCATGACAATGTTAAATAAAGGTGATGGTCAAGTTTGTGAGCATCCATAGTGCTATTCAAGTAAGATTTTCAACAATATAATATAATAGAAGACAAAGTCTTATTATTATTATTTTTGAACCTACTAATTGTCAGCACAAAACTTTTCTTTATCACCACGTCTTACTAGCAGTTCGGGTTATACGGCTATGTACAAATTATGCTGATGGGCTTTGTGGTGTGTTATGTGTAATTTACAGGAAGTGTAACCACATTTTCATGGGGAGAATGGGGAACCATGTAGTAAAAAGCACCCTCGGTTCACCCAGCCGGGATAGAGCCCCGACCTCCCCGTCCACGGCAGTTTAGTCTAAAGCTATGTACATACTGGACGATTATCGGCTGACGCGAGTCGCTTGACAAATTTCTCGATCAAGTCAGGCCGCCGACTTTTCCAAGACAAAAGTCTCCACCGATTGTGCCTGTCCATATAGAGCAGAAACATTCACTGCCGACATCTACTAAATGTTCTTCTAGTGATTTAAATTGTGATGGATCCCTTAACCACTGCTGGAATCGCAGCCGCTTTTATTGTAATTTAAAAAAACGCGCAAAAACGTAAAAGGCGATGGTGGAAAAAGGAGTTGTTTAAAAAGGGGGTGAATCAAGGGACGAATTTAATGTTCGAAATATTATTAAACGATGGAAGTTCGTTTAAAAACTTTCTCCGAATGACTACATCGGATTTTGAAGAGTTGCTTACTATGGTAGCACCTATAATTACCAAAAGATGTACTAATTTTAGGGACCCCATCTGTCCAGAAGTGAGATTAGCAGTGACTCTCAGGTATTTTGCTAGTGGATATTCATACACAAGCCTGATGTATCTCTTCAAAATATCAAAGCAGTACATATCACAATCAGAGCCTAAAGTCTGTGAAGTCATCATAGATGTTCTTCATAAATATTGTGAGGTAAGTTTTATGATTAAATAAGATAATTATTTACTTTTTCATCATGACCTTTTATTGCAATGTGTTCACAAACAAGTAGTGAATAAATAAACAAGAAACTAAATAATAAAATGTAAAAAGCTAATTCTGGGGTAAATAATATCAAAATTCTATCATAGTAAAAAAAGTTATTATAAAAAAATATTTAACTAAATATTAACTTTTTAAATAACCAATTTTTGGCTTATTAATATCAAAATTTTGACGTCAAAAAGTGAACTAGTTTTGGGTTTCATTTTGGTCGATCTGATTCAACGTAATGAATTCAGTCAAATCGTTGTATCTGTGCAAGTCAGTGATTGATAAGGTGTCCACAGGATTGTTCATTATTGAGTTTAGTGGAGTCGATCTATGGTCGGGGCGATCATAGGTGGGTTCACCTGTGAGAACTTGTGATGGGGATGATACAGGCGACGATTGTGTTGACGCAGAATATGAGTTCTGCGGTGATGATACATGCGATGACTGACTGGCTCCATGAGACAAAGGCAAAGGGCTGGTGAATCTTTCGTCGTAAAATCCCATTTCTAAATTAAATATAATATCGACAATGTGATTTCTTGCTATTGAGAAGCACGATAAATTAGGCCAGCAGCTCGCATCCTGCTCGCTACGTTTTCACCATAAACGGTGAACTCATCTTTGCAATTAATTGTCTCTCTCTGACACTGCGAATGAATTTGTACGCCTTCTCCACTTGCTCGTTTGACTTTTTTTTTTTTAGGTAATGTTACCTTTTTAATTGTTGCTGATAGTACCTGGAAAGTGGTTTGTTCATTGGTAGTCCCTGGAAGTTCTCGATCAATTTGAGAGGAAGAATCTTCAAACACATGTGCTTCCCCTTCAACAATAGCACCTCGACCACCACAGCTGTTGACA